>JAJDMY020000351.1:0-130421 GCA_022345705.2 Sabuloglossum arenarium
GAGATAGTGATCAGAATATAAAAAGAATTTGAAAAAAGAATTCTCTATTGTGCGAAACGCTAAAGCAGGAAGCGCATGCATACATGCATCATGCGGGTAAATCGTGGTAGATTGGTAAAGAAAATTAAAAAAAAAGTGGTAGACGAGTAAATATCCCAAAAAAGAAATAAAAAAGAAAGAGAAAATGACAAAGTAAGCAGACTAACTTTTTGAGAACGCGGTGGCCGATAACTAACGGCGAATGAATTTTTTTGGCAAAGAAATTCGGGGATCAGCTTTTCTTGTCGAGTAGGTAGACTACAAAGTGCGTGGGGCTAACACCCGATTAGAGGAGGGATAACATACAGCCCACTTTGGTCTGGGATGAAACAGATTGGCGCGATAGGGGTTAGATTACAATCCAAGCCACCATCATGCCAAGGCCTAGCATCCACGCCAATCGCATCGCGGACGGGATTGCTGTAGGTGAGCGTGAAGGTGGAGACGTTGGACTGGTAGGTATATGGCGCATTGGGAATATACACGATCAGCGGGGTGACAGATGTGGTGTTGGAGGCGTTGCAGCCGAAGAAGGTGGGTCGGGTGTTGAGGCCTTTGTTGACAAACGTGTTCTGGTCGGGGATGGCGGGAAAGGCGGTGCCGTTTGCGATGCCGGACGCGTTGAGACTGCGCTGGTAGGTGGCGACGAGAGAGGTGCCGTTTGGCCAGTTATAGTTTGTATCTGCCGAGCTGTCGATGGCAAAAATAACATCGATGTGGCGGGCGGGCTGGATGAGCGGTTGTAATGGGATATTTTGGAGGTCTTCACCGCCATCGACAAGTGTAAGGCGTTTGGAACCGGCGTTTTCGTTTGTGGCGTTGTTGTAATAGTAGAAGGGGTTGGGAGTGTAGTCGTTGTTTGCTTCGCCAATGTTGGAGAGGATGTTTGCCAAAGAGTTCTTAAAAGCGGGGGGTATATTGGTGTTGTTGATTTGCAGAAAGAACTGATTGAATAGGGAAGAGGACGTGCCCATGATAAAGCCGGCGTTGTCGAATCCACGGACACAGCTCTCGTTGGAAGGGAGCACACCTCCGGAGAAATTAGAACCGATATATTCAAGTGGTGCAAAACCATATACTGTTGGATCAAATGACCCAAGTTCCCACGGGTTGAACTCGTATACTGTGGTGTTGGTCGAGATAAGCAGTTCCCCTGGTGCACGGCCATCTGCCACTATTATCGGCATGGGCACTGAACCACTTGAAAATTGCGGGTCGAGTGAGATCGAAGACCATGTGAAGGATGGTCCACCGTCAGTTGCATTAATCATTTGGTATGACAGTGCACGCCCCCTCCAAGATGTCAGTAGAATAGCTAACCATTCATATTCGTTTTGAAAAGGTTTACCAGTAGTCTGTAATTGAAATCTCAAACCCACCATCACCTTTTCCGGTGACATTGCCGTAAATCTGACTGTAGTAGTCTGTGGTATCAATCTGTTCCGGGCCTCTAAGGACTGAGTTATTAAACCCCCACAGCGGCCCAAATGTGCCGTTTAAAATCGAGGAGAAATTGCTGACGGCAACAGATCCCATAAGCCACGATCCGCCACTGAGCCCTGCGAGGTAAGTAGTAGCCTCCAGGAGTCCACCAAGTTGTCCCGCTGATGTTGAATTGCTGGTCCGGCTATCGAATGCTTGCAGTGCGCCAGCGCCATTCATCAGAGCTCTCCAGCCACCACCCGAAAAGGCGATGGCGATGTTTGGCAACTCCGACCCATTTTGGGCAAGGTTGGAAATATATGATGTATCAAGGCCAGTGATGTTGAGCCGTTTGAGGAGATTGTGCATAGGATCATAGGTATTATTTCTTCGGAGTTCCAGCCAGGATGTCTCGTTTGGAGAGAGGTCATTTGCACTGCGAACTGTTGGGCGGCTGCTCAGACAGTCACCTCCTTCAGGTGTATACCCATTTGGGGCATTTGGCAATGCGCGTTTCCCTGCGGGTAAGACGAGGGCGTGACCAACCTCAAAGGGCGACAGTGGAGTTTCGGTCCCATATACTAGAATTATCAAAACCAGAAACAGGGCTAATCATGGAAAGGACGCTCATGCCCTCTTACCGTGGAAAGCCGCGCAGGTAATAAGCAATGGGCATATCACCAAGCTGACGAGATTCATGATCTGGCCCACGGAATAAACAGTCCCCAATATTGTACTAGATTTCCATTGCCGCAGATAAAACTACCTGTTCTAAAACTTTTTTCTGGTATTGTTGTCTATTCATATGACTATCAATTAACACCAATGGTCCCTTCTTATCTTTAAAAATAAAAGACCAGATATCCTCATAGATGTCTTTCTACTCTTGAAGGTCAGTTTAAGACATTTGTCTTCAAATTCTTCACCTGCCCATTGCCAAATCCAATATACTCTTTCATTAAGTCCCAATTCAATATTACACTCATTTTGTAAATATAACCCATTCCCGATCCTCTGGCTTCCAATGTTGATATGCTTTAGCAAAAGCTAGTCGTTTTGTCTTGTGTTCTGCTTTAAGAAAAGGGTTGCAGTAAGCAATACGTTTGTGGTATCTGTGCTTATCTAAAGTAGCTCGTAAAGTAGTAGGACTGCATCGAAATTGTCAACTAAGAGTTCTAACACTTATATGATGATTATTGATAGTGCAGCAAACTAAATGACATTTATCTCAAATGTTGAGCTTTTTTGGAGCACTAGACCATGGTTTAGTAGTAGAGGGGTCTTTGAGATTTTCGTTTGTATACTGGAGAGTCCTTTGAACTGTAGACTTGTGCAGGTCGAAAAGTTAAGCAATTTGACTATATGAAAGCTTAGCTTTCCATAGCATCATAATACCATAAGCTTATCATAGGATGATATATGTATAGTATAGTATCTTAACAATTTAATGGCTATTTTTTGAAGAGTTTTCAACTTAGATTGAGCTTGAGGTTCACGGCAGAAACTGCCCCTTTATTTTAAATGTCTTAGATATGTCGCAATTGTGAATTGCTTCAAAACTTTATGACGCAATATATACATACACAAGATGCGAATCATACGATTCGAGAACGCTATGTGTATGCGGCTTATCGAGCCAGGGTGCACAGCTCCGCGCGAGCAGAAGTCAGTCTGTAACCGCTCAACAACTTAAAATAACAAACAGAATATCAAAAACGAGGCATTTTCAAGGTCAGGGGAGATTAGAATGTGAGATTGAATAAAAAAAAAAGAATAATTTAATTAAACATAGTTAGTTGTTTCTGAGCCATGATGAAATAAAATCAAGTTGATATAGTAAAACCACCACCACCCCTTTCAAATCCATGTTATTAATAATTAACGACTACTAGACCAGGGAAAAAAAAAAGCGATAAGCCTATCATTTTATATCTATGAGGTTATATTATAACTAAGCAACTGAAACCCCTGCATGTAAGCCGGCGGCCTGTGTAGCGCAAATGTAATTGTTGATTACATACATAAAATCTCGCCTTCCCGCTTGATTTGCCGCGGCTGTTCTAAGCTGCGTGCGGGGGGACAACAAATCTCCCCCCGCAAAAGCCACACGCAACACAAGTCCCTTCATTCTGTCGCGTGCGGGATAACTATGTATGTACGGAGTACTTGTACTTGTACATAGCTGCGCCTCCAAAATTCAACCGCCAACTTCAAACCGCCAAATTTCCCCGCCCCCCCCCCCAACCCAACCATAAGATAAGAAAAAAAAAAATTTTTAAAAAAAGGTAAAAAAGCGTAGTGGAAGAAACTTTTTAATAAGCTCAATTGTCGTCGTAACTACACCCCCCCTATTACCCATTTCCAATAACGAAGTTTCGGATATCAAACAAGCAAGAAGGAAATAAAGTTTTTTTTTTTTTTGCAGTTCCACCAAGAGAGGGGGGAAGGGTAGGCATTCCAGAGTTTCTCAATTTTACTCGTCCCCCTTCTTCGCCGGTACCAAAAATCACACACGCCCCCCCCCTCTTTACGGCAATTCTATTTCCTCGGCAACTAGACGTTGTATTCATAAAGAATTGTAGATGTTGCTTAGAGATTCATGCCCTCCTAAATGTAACAAAACTCAGACAGCGAAGAGAACTGGCATCGCCAAACGTACTTTCAGTTAGAACTCGCAACAGAACAGACGTGCTGAACGGAAGAGTTCCAGACATGGTGCGAGAAGAAACGCAAACAGACCCTTTTCAACAGCAGTTTCCAATGAGGCAGCCCCTTGCAGCCGGGGTCGGAACACCACCCGGATACAATGCTTTTCACTTTCATCAAATGCCGGAATCGGGCGAGGTTACGTCGCTGCCGTACTGACAGGTACTTCCGTCGCCGGGCCACCAATTTTTGCAATTCCCCCACCACTCGTTCCACTTGTAGCAACCCCGTTGTGCCGTCTGGAGCGCGTGCGAGGTTTTTAAGGACGGCCAGATATTCTGAGCGTCCGTCTGCCGCTCCAGAAATTGCATGGCCAGACCGGCGGCTGCATGATTCGCTATGTGGCAGTGCACGAGCCACGTTCCCGGATTGTCGGTTTTGAAGGCGATGACGACGTAGCCATTTTCAGGAAGCAGGACGACATCACGTCGAGGAGGGTTGTCCTTTTTCAAGTTCAATTTGTCGGGAAATGTCGCGTTTTCGATTTGTTGGAGGATGGCGAAGTCGTGACCGTGCACGTGGATCTAGTGCCAGATAAGCATATGAACCAGATCTGCTACTAGCAAGGATTAATACTTACTGGATGTTGGTGGAAGGTATTACCATCGGTACCGACGCCTTTGATGGCTATATAGACCTTCAATATAGTCAGCTTAGTGCGCTCGAAGGAGACTAGATGTATCAATCGCCTGCACTGGAATTGGGGACTCACCCAGTCCTTACTCGTGTAATTCTCTGGAAACACGACCCATAGGGGGTTCCAAGGTCCTGAGTTGTTTAAGTTCAAGAATGTTGGGTTTCCATAGTCGACTTTAAGCGAATTGTTCTGATCACGTCCCAAGGAAAAAAAGGCCAATGGATAAAAAGTGGTTGCTTCAACGCCATCCAAAGTAATAACCTCGCCAACCGTACCAGACGGGTCATTGGCAGGCTTTCCCACAGTCCAGGGGAGGATGGGTTTTAAGCTGCTATATGGTTCGTCGGAGCAGTTTAAGGAAACTTTCCACGCAGTCGATTTTGGAAGAGGGTCAGGGTGAGGGTGATGATGAATATATCGTAGGATTCCAGTCTGTTCGTAATGCGGGCTGGCTTGGCTTTGTTCGAAATGGAAACAATTGGCCTTCCATGTGCGGATCCAAAAATTTCCATCTGTAGGCATTGGACTTCCATTGGGCTGCGGCCGCGCCGTAACGATCACGTGATAGCGCTGCCCAATTCCAACAAGCACCGACGTGGTTTTGTAAGGAACGATTGGCACAAAGTCGGCTTCAACAACTTCGAGAATGTGATTGTCGATAGAGAAGACAAATGTTGATTCGAATGAGGTGTTGATTATCCGTAGAAGGTAACGTTTGGCAAAACCTAGTATAGGCTTATGAAAGTGTATCGTGTATGGGGCGGGAATCTTAAGTGGGGCGGTAACGTTATTATTAAACCGGGTAACATTTCCTATCCCATTTAACAAGATACTTGGGTGTTCGAGTTCCGACTGAATAGCCTGAAATGCACTATTGTGGCCTAAAATACGAAATCAGAAGATGTCTATGCAATTACCTGTCGATCGTGAAAGGGTTGCTCAAAACGTCCAAATACAAATAACTGACTTACCCCAGTCGGTCAACAAGATTGGCAATTTTCCCTCATTGAAATGTGAGGAACTTGGTCCGTATAGTGTCTGTCATGAGTTGATTCAATATATTGTACATCTTCCAGGATCGCGACATTCAAATAAGCGGATAGAGTAGATGTAGAAGCCAGAAGACACGCATGAACTGAGACAAGTGTAAAAAGGGCAAAGCAGACTCACCAGCGGACCATTGGCTCCATCGGCATACTGTACAGAGTAGTGACTATGATACCACGAACTCCCATATTGCATGGCTCTAAAGGTATAATTGAAACTGTCCCCAGGAGCGATTGGACATTGAGTTACGCCGTTGACGCCGTCCATGTGCATCGTTAGCCATTGTCGAATCCCGTGCCAATGGACACTGGTTCCATTATAAGAGAGCCTGTTGCGGACGATGACGGTGACATTCTGTTAATATTGTCAGTATTAAATAGCGAATTTAGAAACGAAGGCAGGAGGGAGATAGTATCAGGGAAAAGAAAATACGTACATCGCCCCAACAAGCCTGAATATAAGGACCAGGGTATATATTATTAAATAATTTTGCCTCAGTAAAGTTCATCCCATCGGCATTGATCCAATCATCCGTAATGTCCAAGTGATAGGTACGATGGATGCCAATTGGTGTCTGGTTAGTGTCTTCGTAGTCCGTTTTGATATTGTACTCGAAGCCAGTTGAATTCCTCAGCCAACAAGTTCGATTGAATGAGTATGAGCAACTGTAAAATCCGACCATTTCCGGGTATTGGCAGGTGAAGTCCGAGCCGGGACCTTCGAGTACCCCGCCGGGCGGCCTGAAGCTGGGGCCTTTAGGTCCCCCGTAGGGTAGTACTGGAGCTTGCTCCACGCTGTCAAGCTCTGTGAAAGAGGACAGCGTCAAGCAGCTCAGCACATAGGTCCAAAGTTGGTTAATTAAATGCATTTTTGCCTTGCATAAGCGGCCTGTACTGCCACAGAAGACAGCTTTTGACCAGTTCGCTCGATGTGTAGGTTGATTCTTGTAGTGATCGAAGCAAAAAATGGCCGCGAAATGCAAACGCAGATGGTCAAGAACGATGCGTCACTAGATTGAGCAGATTATAAGAAGGCTAAGCTCTGAGATCCCTCCCCTAAGAACGACTTTGGCCAGTGGCTGGCTGATGCTGATGTGCCCCAAGACTGCCGCTCGTGCAGACAATGGCCAACTAAGCCCCTTCTGGGCCGTAATCAGGGACAAGCCGCAGAGACGCTATGATCCATTGCCTATTTAGACGCTCGCGGCGACGAGCAGAAGGAATCATTTGTCCAGAGGAGAGCTGAGAAGGAGATCGTCAAGGTGCAGGCAACGCGTGGCGGCCAACGAGGTCGAATCGGCGCTCTTCGGGGAGCAACGTGGGACACGACAGTGGCATTGACTTTGGCTTGCGGCTGGAATGATCCTTCCCGCCTTCGGCCACACATGTGAGGCTGGCTGGACCTGCCGGAAGCGGGGTGGTCCAGCCAACTCGACACCAATTGTCCGACACGCTGTTGGGAACGCGATGAACGAGGCTCCATCCGAAGTGCAGGCGGATCTTGAAGCGGGCAGTCGGGTGGTGGTCCAGAGGGCAGCCAGCCAAATGGACATACTGCTATTGAACGAGAGGCAGCGGCGAGGCGGAAAGCCAACCAGTCACCCTAACACACAGCAGAATCCGCACAATGCTGACGCTGCAGCCGCAGGCAGACCAGACTGCATCCGGAACGGAACTTGAGCCATGCCCAATTGGGCTTATTGATCAGGCGAATGTGTCCGAAAGAAGGCTCTTAGATGCGCCGAATCAAGCCACTCGCAAAGGAATGCCGGTCGGGGAGCGGGCCAAGCACATCCGGAGCTATCTCAATTGAAATTAGCTTGGAGAAGAGGTCTGATTGATCAGTTGTGGTCCAGGAAGCTCGATTCTTCTGGTACAAATACTGATCAAGGTCTCAATGTCTATACCATCGCAGAGGCCCTTGAAGATTCTGGAGTTACACCGGATTCTGTCATTTTGGTCTGGCATTCGACGTATTACGATTTGACCTTGTTGGGCAATTTCTTAGAACCTACTAGAGCTAATTCGCCATTGCCCTCGAGGGCAAACTGTGTTCGTCTGGTGCCGTGCAAACGTGCCTCCTCACAATCCCCTACGACTCTATCCACAATATTTCCCATTCTATTTCCCCACCATGAATTGGTTGGTCGTAATCACCGAGCCTTAGTGGATTGTCAGCAAACACGACTTGTCATAATGGCATTTGTTGAAGAGTTTGCCAAACCGATCGGCAGTCCTGGAATGCTAGACTTTTCTGATATTAAACCCACACAGCAGACTCTTGACCACTGACCCAACTCTAGTCTCAGGAAATTCAGAATCGGGACGATGGACCGACACCTGACTGAATGGGAACAGTTTCACGTGTAGAGTGTGCAACTAGATAGAGAAGTTTTTGCAGCTTCTTACTCGTTTGAGTACATGTCGATGACCATCTTCGACTATGCACATGTCCTTCTCGTACACCTATTCTCTCACCGAAACTTTTAATAGAAGCAGCTTGTCACGTGTGAGCTTGTTTCGAACGAGAAGCCTCAACCAAAAGTTTTGATTTTGCATTTTTGCTCCAATGTAGCAGTGGTGGCCTAATTTTCATGCGGAAACAGATGTGATTTTGAGAGCACGATAGGTCTTTATAAATCAATGGAGTGGAGGGAATAACTCAGCTAGGAAATGTCCAAGTACAAGTTCTACATTTCAAGTTTCATCAGAACAAAGCTTATCCTCAGGCTATACTTAGATTGAAGACCAACTCACTCTATGGCTAGATGTAGCCTTTCAGAATTGCGCTCTCCACATTCAAAATTGATCCGCCTGCAGCCCCTGCAATTGTGTTGTGGCTTACGGCCACAAACTGGATGTCAAAGATACCACTTTCGTCCTCCCTGATTCTCCCAACGCTGCACGCGTATCCTCTTTCAGACTCTCTATCTAGGCGAGGCTGGGGCCGATCAGCCCCGTCTAAAACGATAATAGCGTGTTGTGGAGCCGAAGGACACCCTAGGACTTGAACCTCTGAAGTATACTCTTTCATAGCATTGCAGACCTCGCTCACGGTTGGCGGAGGTCGGTTTACGAATCGTAACGACACACACACTGTATGGCCATTAAGCACCGGGACACGGTTACAGGCAACGGAAATGCGGAGAGGATGATTGATAAATCCAGTTAGGTCCGTCTTCAAGCTGCCTAAAATCTTGCAAGCTTCGGCGGGAATCTTGGCTTCCTCTCCTGGGATGTATGGAATGATATTGTCAAGGATGTCCATGCCTGACGTGGTTAGCTGTAATGTGTAGAATATACCAACCCCAGTGCTCTCTATGGGCAGAAGACTTGATCACTTACTGCTGACGCCAGGATAGCCTGCTCCTGATACGGCCTGCATAGTTACCATGCTCACTTGGTCGATAGGTCCGAACTTTTGAATAAGTGCTGCGGCTGGGATGACGAGACCGATGACCGCACAATTTGAATTGCACACAAGAAGGCCTTTATCTAGTTCGTAATGCCGACGCTGTGTTAGGATTGACTCAATATGTCCTGAGTTGACTACTGGAACAATCAGCGGAACCAGAGGTGCCAATCGGAAGTTTTTGGCATTTGAAAAGACGGCAAAATTTGCTTTAAGAAAGGCCATTTCGACATCGCCAGCCACATCAGAATTAAGGCCTGAGAAGATTATGTCGCAATCTGGATATTCGGTAGGTACGCAGCGTCGTACGATCAGATTTTCCGCTTGTACAGGTATTGGGGTTGGATGCTTCCAACGCACAGCATCAGAGTATTTTTTATCGGCTGACTTTTCAGAAGCTCCTACAGCTACCAGTTCCAGTAGCGGATGTTGAGCGAGCAGGAGAATAAATTGTGTCCCCACCGCTCCAGTTGCTCCTAAAACTCCTGGGAAATGTTAGTCATCCATGTCTTTCATAGTGACCAGTGGAATGGGCTTCATACCGCATCGCTTTTTCGAAGACGTGTTATTGTCTTTGGAAGACATTGCTGTTGTCTCTGTTCATATCAACTCAGAGTTGTTTTCGTTGAGAGAATCTGAAGTGTGGGTTCTTACGTAAGCCACTAACGTCGCGGCCCGCATGTGGCCCGCAGATCTACGGCTTGGACCGCCATGAACTTTGTCATTACGCAGTATGGGTGCTGCACGGCTTTTGTCACACAAGAAAGCTCTAGCACATTCATTGAGTGATCAACGCCATGCCTATTAGCGACGTTATTCCCCTTGCTCTTATATTTACCGTGAGTGTTTTGTTTTATTCAAGCTGAGCAGGTCTCTTTACCCTACGAAGCTGCTCGAGGTATCATCAATGATGAGATCAAATGGCTATGCCGTCACCTAGGCCTGGGAGAGCCTTCTGGAATGCTACTCCTCCATCCCTTTTTATGAACGCTTTTTTTTTCCAAATTTGAAATAGCAAGGGGACCACAATGCTCAGCCTCTCCAATTCTCTAGGCCCCTGGATTCTCTAGCCTCCCGGATTCTCTAGCCAGATTCTCCAGCCTCTCGGATTCTATAGCCTCCCGAATTCTCTGGCCTCCTGGATTCTCTAGCCACCCAGATTCTCCAGCCTCCCAGATTCTCTAGCCACCCAGATTCCCCAGCCTCTCAGATTCTCTAGCCTCCCGAATTCTCTAGCCTCCTGTAAAGTTGCGGCTCGAGTTGCGGCTCAACAAGCCAGCAACAACCTTCCGGTCGCCTCCGGCTGCCAGCCAGCGAGAGGATTGCGCCATAGCGCCAGAGCAACGACGACGACATCCTAGCACCTCTGGCACCATGGACCTCCCGAGCAACGCCTGGGCGGTCCCAGCATCCTGCCTGATGGGCGGACCAAGCCGGCGAGCCTCCACACTACCTCATCCACCCAATGCCTCAGGACCCAGCGAGAAGGCACAGAAGAGGCCTTAGATCTCAGCGGTCCGACACACAGCCTAACGCCGGGTCTATGACAAGTCGAGGTTCGAATGATCGACTAAGATATATCGTTAGAGCGGGCCTCAGTGAGGGAGTTATTGTGTTCTCCTTTTGCAGTAACATCTGGTCAACCATTAAGATAGGCAAGAAGCCTCTTGTATGGGACGTTAAACTGGGTAGCAATTGATACAACTGAATGCGTTGGATTGCTGTATTTTGTGTCAACAGCCAAGGCGATTCGCCCCTCAGTTATAGGATCAAATTTAGTAGATATGATAGAGAACTTGACGCGTCAAAGTTGTGAGAGCATTCTTTGATTTTATTTCCTGTATCGCTCGACCTAGCGAAGTGAGGTCAAAAAGGCTCACCGACGATTAATTGACTTCCACTGCTAAGAAACTTTACGAAGGTAAGAAAACGGATGAGATAGCTTAACCGGCTTCCGCTGCTAAGAAAATTTACCAAGGTGAGAAGGTAATAAATTAAATTAGTTAAGAACAACCTATCAAAAATAAAATTTGAGGGCTGACCATAGGTGTCAGAGTGAGTGCCCCAGCTCACCATTTAAAGCGGCGCCAGCTGGGAGATGCAATCGTGAAAAAGCCGTACCTATCTGGCAGAAATCCGCAGCAACCTCATCCCAAATCCGGCAGGTGAGCGATGCTACCATGTGCTCGCGTGACTGGACGAGCCAGTGTGCAAATAAGGGCGATCATTCACCTGCATCCAATTTCAGCTCCCTTTTAACCACCAAAAAAGGCTGGAAGTATGATTTCCAATACCTATAGATGTTGCTATCTAAATCAAGGGCTAATTCTGACTTCCTAGATCTAAAACACAGAAACATGATCCTAGAGTTGAGCAATAAAAAGGAGAAGCTTAAAAAAAAAAAAAAAAACAGTAGAAAATTATTCGTTATATTAGAGCATATAGGGGGAATATATTGGAATACCTTTGGGGAACCAGAAGAGGAACGGCGGAGAAGGGCATGACTATTTCTTTTTCTCGAATTTTGAAAAACAGTTTACGCTTATATGTTAAAGGTTAGAAAATAATCATAGGTTTTGTTAATACTTGCAGAAATTTGCAAAACTTCTAGTTATTTTTGATAGGGGTATGAAATGTCTCCGCTTGTGTCGGTGTTAGTGTCACCGTGATGAAAGGTAGGTGTATTGGTATAAAATAGTGCACCTTGGGGCAGTCGGTTACGACTAGATAGGTTACGTCTACGAAGGGCTTTTTCACTGATAACTTGCTTTTCACTACTATAAGCTCCTATGAGATAGTAATTCCATAACTTTTATTCTTCGCCCGTAATTGTCCTTAATGCCCTTGCTTATCCCCCCTACCTCCCATACTTATTATACGTATTCCAAAATTTGGAATATGCTTGATTGAGAGGGGACAAGGAGTTCTTCCTTGGGCACTTCCCCTCAGTTCTTCTCTAACCGAGACACAAAATCGCCCATGCTTCCTCAATATCCTGGGGAACATCTTTCCCCTTATTCGATTTGAGCATCGCACGAGCATTTAGCAGATTGATGCTATCGTAGTCCACAGCTTCGCCTGCACTTTGTATAAGAACACAAATACCTATGGGGGAAGAGGTTAGTACTTACCTAACCAGAGAACTTGTTGAGCAGTTAAGCCATATATTTTGGTTATGAGGGACTCGTCCCGCCTGGAGCCGGACTTGAACAAGCTGGCATCCGTCACCGCATCACCGTCATGTGCAGCATTGTTGCCTGCAGTTATTGTCTGGGCCCATCTGGCGTCGGAGTCGCATAAGTTATCACGGCAGAACGTGTCCAGAAACCGCTGCCGGATCTGTAGGTAGCCCTCACTTGCCCCTTTTAGGACTTCTACCTGGGCTTCCAGGTCAACAATCCTTCGACCTTGGGTAGCTGTCTCGGCTCTGACACCAGCGAATTCGGCCTTCAGAGTATCAAATCGTATCCGGTTGGCTTCCTGCTCTTCAAGGACTTTGTGTCCGAGCGAATTTCCGTTAACGAGCGAGTCTCTGACCTGAGAGTATGTTCCACCCTCCAAAACGGCGTCAAAGGTTCTCGGGCAGTCATTCTGATGTCTGTATCCGGATTTCCAGCAACTCGGTCATAGCCGATTATTTGGACATCAGTATCATCCTGCTGAATAGTTAGAAAAGGTAGATCTAAACAATAGAACAAGTCTAACCTCATCAGAGGCTATTGAGGACTGGCTCGTATCAGCTCTTAGTGTAAGAGATATGTTGCCCATAGACGCCTCTCGGTTCACCATTTAAAGCGGCGCTAACTGGGTGAAGGAATTACGGATTTCTGTCGTACTATAGCGCCAGTTTTTGCCGCAACCCCTCCACTTTTCGGCCGCCTTTGGCGACGTTCCAAGGGCTGCACCTCACCCTTCGTCCTCACCAGATCACCTTGCAATAATAACAACGAACGACACCCGACACTGAACACCAACCCTCCCCTCTGTCTTCTGTCTTGTGTATTGGGTGTCCTCCCAAGAATCTCCACTCCGCTCTGCGTAGGTGTTTGTTGTTGTTGTCGTTCGTCTCAACATCAGTTTACCGTCATTCCGGATGAAGCTGTAACACCTCGGGAGAGACGTCAGAAGCCACACGAGCATCACAACCCAAGAAGGGCAGAGTCTTGGTTCCCTATGGGTTCCTTCGACAACCAGAATCTTCGACGCGGAAATTAACACGCACGAACTCTGTACTTGGCTTCTCGCCCACACGCGAGACGCCAGACTTTCGTGTCAAACCCGCGTTTGACTCCCTTCGCGCACACAACATATAACCTTGTCATGGATCCTCCCAAACGTCCGACAACACGGAAACGGGATTTGAATGCTCTTGCCACAGAATCTGACTTTTCAAGCTTCACATCAACATCGTCATCGAGCATGATGTCTCCCACTGATTCAATGGCAAGATTGACCAACTCGGTTCCTGGGCAGTATGGTTCTCAGGCTCAAGTGAAGCAAGAAATCGAAACACTTGCGCCTTACACCACACTGGGACAGTTCTCGTATGCTCCAGCTACACAGACAACCGTTGTCACAACTACCACTACCACGACGACGTCCTTTCCCCCCTTGTTATTGAAGCCCCCCCGTAATCTGAATGAGCTCGACCCAAAACTATACCCTTTAGCTTCTACTCCGACACCACCATCGATCAAGAGGTTTTGCTTTGACCTCGAGGGAACGCCTACGTACTTTCGCGAGGCCGAAAATTCGTCGAGGTCTTTCCATGAGGTTAGTTAGACCCTCTACTCATTAATCACTCACGCCCTTCTGATACGATCAGTCTATGGTTTCGGGTAAAAATTTACTGACGTTTTACTCTCAATAGTTTGAACAGCAGAGCATTGCCCTGCGAGCCAATAAAGGTGTTGTTCAATCTGTTGTCAAAACCGAGCCACACTTTGATACACCATCGTCCAGCATCACGCGCTCTAGAACACCATCTCGTTTGGCATCGGATGTATACCCTAATCTTTCACCAGGCTCGAGAAAACACCCTGCATCTCCAGTCTCAATTTCAGAAGCCACTGAGCGTATAATAGCTGCCCAACGAAGAATTAGCAAACGGCTCTCTACCTCTTGGACTCGACCCTCTGTTCTCTTGGATGCCACCGCAAACAATGGACAGACGCCTCGTCGATCTCGGATCTCGAGAAAGACTTTGCCTGCAACTCCGAATACAGGCGAGAATTTCCCAGAAGTTAGACGGGCCACTAGGCAGCAGCGGATTCTAAACCAACAATTAGCACAAGTTGAACCACCCCCAGTGTTTCAACAGCAGGAGACACCACTTACCCTCAGTCCCCAAATCGAATCGAACAAGAGAAACGAAAATGCTAAGATGGAAGTCATTGGACCGGGCGACCTTGACACGAATAACCTGAAGGATCATTCTTCAACAACGGCTGACGTAGGAAGTGTCTTGACAGCCACCCCTCCAGTTACGGATTTGGCTCCCAGTCACACTCTACCAGGAGAAGATGCTATCGCCGATTTAGCTGGAACCCAGCCAATGTCCCTTAACATAGTCGGCGTACAGGAGGGCAGCTTACCTAGTCCAAGCTTGTCCCCGGTGACTGCGGCGCTCAACCACGGGAACCAGGCAGACTATTTTACAATGCCAGAGGACAACGATGACATTGTTTCTAGTTTCGAGCTGCCGCCGCCTCATGACCAGGAGACTAGTAGTGATGACACACAGCGAACAAGTCCTCCATCGCCTTCTGTTCGCCGAGGTAAGAAGTTTGCCAATCAAAAACCAGCTGTGACGGAGCTTACCAGTCAACAACTACCCACGCCAACCTTAATGGAGATTCCTTCAATGATTGACTCCTTTGACTCCATGCCCGCTGAAATGCAGACATATTTCATGTATCAGCTCCTCCGCAGATGTTCAAAGAAGACCCTTCAATTTGTTGCTGAAACCGTCAACCCAGCGTTGAACTGTGACTTCCTCGCTCTTCTTCCAATAGAACTGAGTCTGAATATCATCAAGTACCTTGACCTCAAGAGCCTCTGCCGAGCAGCACAGGTTTCTAGAAAGTGGAGGAGTATTATTAATTCTGATGAGTGGACTTGGAAGAGGCTGTTTGACATGGATGGCTACGTCCTTGCTGAAGGAGAGTTGAAGAGAGCAATTAAGGAGGGGTGGGGCTGGCAAGACCCTAGCGGCTTTAGTGACTACGAGGTCGACCTCAGTACTATATCAACATCTAAAGGAGAATGCAGCGCCTCAAGCTCCTCTGCCCCGGGATGTCTTGGCAAAGCGGAAAGCGGACTTGAGAATTTACAGACTGTGGGACGACCAAAAAGAAAAGCGGCTGCCAAGTTTACGAGCAGGAAGCACCAGAAGAGAAGGGAGACTGCTAGAGCCAGTCCAGGCAAGGATGATCTCGATGGATTGATGGAAGCATTGACAAAGATCGAGGGACCGTACGCTGCAGCGACTGCTGCAGCAAGAGCCGTCCCTAACCCTTCCGTTGGCCTACCAAGCCTGAAAGGTTTGCATCTCTACAAGTCGATCTACCGAAGGCACCACCTCATCCGGAAAGGCTGGATGGAGACGAACGTCAAGCCACAACATATTGCCTTCCGGGCGCACCAGAGACACGTAGTAACCTGTCTACAGTTCGATACAGACAAGATATTGACTGGGAGTGATGACACTAACATAAATGTTTACGACACGAAGACCGGAGCTCTCAGGAATCAACTTGAAGGGCATGAAGGCGGTGTGTGGGCATTGCAGTACGAGGGAAACACTCTTGTCTCGGGTTCAACAGATCGCTCCGTAAGAGTTTGGGACATTGAGAAGGGCGTTTGCACACAAGTTTTTCAAGGCCACACATCAACTGTTAGGTGTCTACAGATACTGATGCCCGTAGAAGTTGGGAGGACGTTTGACGGTAAGCCAAAGAAGGTGCCTAGGCAACCTCTCATTATCACTGGATCTCGTGACAACAATCTTCGGGTCTGGAAGCTGCCGCGACCAGAAGATGGGTCCTTTTATCAGACTGGACCATCGAACGACTCTGATTGCCCATACTTTGTTCGAACCCTCACTGGCCACCAGAATTCCGTACGAGCAATAGCTGCGCACGCAGACACGCTCGTAAGTGGTAGTTATGACTCCACTGTGAGGGTGTGGAAGATCTCAACTGGCGAGACAGTACACCGTCTTCAAGGGCACACGCAGAAAGTGTACAGTGTTGTTCTTGATTACAAGCGAAACCGCTGTATCAGTGGTTCAATGGATAACCTTGTGAAGGTTTGGTCGTTAGAGACGGGAGCTGCGTTGTTTACTCTCGAGGGACACACTTCCCTCGTCGGCCTTTTAGATCTCAGCTATGATCGCCTGGTGTCTGCGGCAGCAGACTCGACACTTAGAATTTGGAATCCGGAGAACGGGCAGTGCAAAAGTATATTAAGCGCCCATACTGCAGCAATTACATGTTTTCAGCATGATGCCCACAAGGTCATTTCTGGCTCTGACCGGACGCTAAAGATGTGGAATGTCCAGACTGGCGAATTTGTTAAGGATCTATTGACCGACCTCACTGGTGTCTGGCAGGTTAAGTTCAATGACCGGAGATGCGTAGCAGCCGTGCAGAGGAGCGATTTTACATATATCGAGGTAAGCACAACCGCTACCACATCTACAAAGCAAGACTAATCGTTCTGGAAAGGTCCTCGACTTTGGTGCCGCTTGGGACGGAGTCCCGGAAGAGAAGCGCGGAAGGAGGATAGTTGTCGATGCACAAGGCTATGAGATATCCGACCCCGACGGACTGGACGAGTCCACTGTCGCAGGGTAGTTACCGCATTCTCGACAGATTTCATCCATAGTGCGTTTATCAGGCATCGTTACATATATCGTCTTCTACCAACAATTATCCAACAGCATTGAACTATCTTCGATCATGACATTCGAGTCTATACTATGATTCGCACGAGTATTCATGGAACAAACCTCAATCTGCTGCACATTCTGCGGAAGCTGTATCATCGAGAGCAGCAAACGATTCCTCTACAAGAATATCAGGTCGGATAGCATGAAGCGAACATCATTTTTTGGGAGTTTCCAGAGCTTCAACCTCTGAATCATTACGCGTCCGAAATAAATGGAGATGTCTTCCTTTTCTCCGCATACACGATCTCCAGGGGAGTATTCCTTTTAGCCCCATTTATCTTAAATTATGGACACTCATCTTGTAGGCGACTGATTTCCTTTTCATTTCCCCTCTTGTTTACATGCATGGTTAAGCACCAGCCGGCGCTTTTATTTTCCGGGGATGTGGTAATTTGATGAAATGATTAAAATGGCTCAGCTTTTTAATCTGTGCATAAAACTCGATTGTTAGAGATTAAATAAATTGGGAGAGCTTTTCATGATAGTCCCGCTACTTTTCTCGTCGTTCTTTTGGAAGATTACAGGGTGAGTTCAGGCCGCCTTAAGATGGATTGTGTAACTGGCAGCGCAGATCGATGAAGGCATGTTCGAAGCCGGGGTGACTTTTTGATGATGGATATATTAGACCCCTTATGCTCTAAGATGTAGGCTTTCAGAATGCTGCCCGAGAAGCCACCCCCCACCCTGGTTGCCAATTCTTACATTCATTGGAGCTACTCTGACCTCTCGAAATACTTGTCCTCATAATACAAGGCACAGATCCCTAGATTCCTAAACCTAAAGCTGATTTTTTACCCCATTTCACCACCATTTTTACAATCTATTGTGATTGTACTCCAGAGAAGGCTAGAACAAGAGAACTATGGATATCAACTGGTCTGAATGGCTATACTAAAGGTCCATAGCACTAGTTTGCTTGGGCTTGTAGTGGTTTTATTGATGTGTTGAGGGAAAGTGGTAAGATGCTCGTAGGTACTGCAGGTACAGTCATGACATCAATATTGGCCATACTAACTACTTTCAAGTTGGAAAAAATAAATTTCACCATATGAACTTTCATTTGACAGCTTATAATGATCACTTTAGCGTAGGCGTTGGGCTCGTTATTGCGGTAGCATGAAATTGCTCGTTTTCCGGGATTTACTGCTATATTGTATGTATGTACATATATACATGGACTGTCATCTCTGTTATTTACACAATCGATGTCTTTGGATTAACCACTGGGGCTCTTACCTCCGGGCATTTTGCCTCCGAGGCCTCCACCCTCCCCTACCTCATATTTACCAAGCCCGCAGCGACTAGAACCGTCCACCTCACAGCATTGATACCAAGTTTCTTCCCCCCAAGGGACATCTCAGCACTGCACGATAAAATCTCTCCTCTCGCGGCCCCCTTCCCCCCTTTCACTCCCATCGACTCGCCACCGCTCTCGCCCCTCAGATCCACCAACCCCCGCACATCCTCCATAGTGCGCCGTAGCTGGGAGAAATTATGCTCCAAGGCGGAATCTGAAGGGCGGCGCTTTTCGTTGGGGACGAGGATGCGGTCGACTTTTGAGAGGATGATTTGGTGGGGGATAGAGTGGTGTTGGAGGATGCTGAGGAGGTGTTTGTCGCTCGATTTAGGGCCATGGGTGCTGTCGATTAGGAGGAATGTGAGGTGGAGTCTGTGAGGAGGGTTCCAGGGGGGTTGGTTAGTTAGGGTTGTTGTCGCTGTGGAGGAATGTAAGAGGGGAGGAGGGTACCGCACTGCTTCCTCGAAGTCAAGTACTTCAGAATCTCCGTCCCCCATTCCTCACGACTCCCCTTCCCATACCCCGGCATATCTAGCACGACCAAGCGTCCCTGGCACACCTCAAACGCATTCATAAGCCTCGTGCGCCCCGGTTTGCTCGACGTGTTGCACAGCTGCCGGCGGCCCAACAGCGCGTTCAGCAGCGACGATTTCCCGACGTTGCTGCGGCCGAGAAAGGCTACTTCGGGAGCGTTATCTTTGTTAGGTTGGAAGTCCATGCTCCGGAATTTCTCGGCGCTCCAGAGGAAGTTGGGCGGGTGCCTGGTGAAGAATAGGTCGGCGGAGGTGAGTTGGGAGGGCGTTGGATCGGGGACATTGTTCCAGCGGAGGGCGAGGGAGTTGGAGGGGATTTTTAGGGGCGGTCGGGAGGTGGGTTTGGGTGGCAGTGGTGGAGACGTTGGCGTTGTTGTTGCAGTTGCAGTTGAGGAGAGGTTACGGCGTCTTGTTGGAGGTGGAAACATGTTGCCAGAGCAGACTTTTGCGCTTTTGGAGACATGTTTTGCATATGTAGAATGAAGCATCGAAATTGGTCGAAAAGCTCATCCTCATCCAGATTTGATGGTGTTTCTTTCTCGCTGCTCTTGAAGTTCTTTTCGTTTCCCACTGTGGCTAGAGATGAATGTGGCTGAGCCTCACGCCTCTTCATCTCTTCACAACTCCAATCCGTTACTACCAACGATTTTTTCCTATTGTTCTCCTTCGCATTCTTTGTTGTTGAATGAACCACAACAAACTATCACCATCACCTCCGTTTCAACTGAGCCTTTTCTTTCCCGCGACACATGCACACAAAAACTCTTCATGGCGTCAAATCCCTCACAAGTACGTGCGCTATATCGTTCGATTCTCCGTGAACTCCCGAGACGGTCTCTCTCGGCTCGTTCTCCATTACACCAACGCATCCGCCGATTCTTCTCTGCGAACACATCCTCCAACTCCCCATCTTCACTTCAGATGACGACGACCACGTCACGACTGCAACAAGCTCAACAGTTCCTGCATTATATTCGAGCCCAGAGGATGTATGCAACTCTGTTGGAGAGATACAACCCGAGTTTGGCAATGGAAGACATGGCGGAAGAGGAGAGGATCAGGTTAACAGCACGGAGGGTGGGGTTGGGATTGCCAGAGGAGGTGGAGGGGATTAAATGAGTGGTGGGATCAGGAGGATGGATAGGTGGATTTGTATGATTTGTTTGAAGGGTCCCATTAGCCTTTGACGGCGTACCGATGTGCTGCCTTCTGTATGAGTGATCTACAGAAATTTTACGGGTCTCGGAAGTTAGGAACGACTTCTAATTTTCAGACGTGGAAGCGATTGGGACAGCTACTACGGGGCAAGACTTTATTTTAAAAGCGGTGTCAGTGAACAAGACAAGTATCGGTACAAGGCATTGACGGGCAACCTCAAGATATCCACGTATACTTAACTGGCGTCTTACTGCCGAAGGTGCTGATTGGGATCTGGCATTGTATGAGCCAAGTTCGGAAAACCAGCAGGGCACGCATTGAATCGTAATGGGAAAGAGGACCACTCGGATTTCCAAGTCCGTCATGAGGGTTCCAATTGGGTGTCCTGTTCTGCGAAGCGCTTGCAAGGATTTCCCAAAGGGATAGATAATCGCTGGATGCTGAATTGCTACTACGTACAAAAACGTTAACGTGCTTGAATGCTCTGCATTGCTCTGCTGTCTCGCTTATGCACCGCGATATGCATCTCCCTCTGGGTGTCTGAACGTCCGAACTTTTGCGGTGGACTGGAGGCCACAGTAGGCACAATAGTAGGGGCACCAGTACAGGTACCCTGCGTATTGATGGGACCCGCAATCTGGTTTCAGCTCTACATGTGCTCGATGATGGCAGCGATTGAGCAAGGCGATGGAAGGCTGTCTCGCGTGTATGAAGCACGCAGTGTACGTAGCGGGCGCATGGCCATCGCGCTGAAGGACAAATCAGGTTGGTGGGCAGAGCCCGGAGTGTTCAACGCAGTCAGCCCTTAAGCGTCTCACACTCGCGCCACCTGCAGATGCACTTCATCCCGCCCGTTGCATACTGCTCAACACAGACACAGGACAAACTCAGAGCCAGAGAGCGAATCGAACGCCGACAACACACGCAGCAGCCGGCACATCACGATGGCAGAAGGTAGTTCTTCGCCTCTGTTGATTTGTATGTACCGCCGGGTTCTCGCAATAACCGTTTTTTCGCCCCTCCTCGGTCCCCTTCACTGCTGCGCTGCCCGCTGCCGCGTGCGTGGGGTTTCATCCACGACGTCACCAAGACTTCATTCACCCCGAACATGCAAGCAAGCAAGCAGAGAGAGGAAAAAGGAAGGGGAAGAAAAAGGAAAGCGCAGCAACATGCGAAAGATGATGGTGGGTTGAAGCTGTAAGGACTGCTTGTTTTATTTTTTGATTTTTTGGGCATGGCATGGCCTGTCCCCGGTTCCTAAACAAACCACCATTTAAAAACCCCGAGTGTACCGGGGGAAGGTGGGGAGTGCGTGGCGATGAGTTATAGGCCATCGAGACTTGGGTTTTTTGTCGTGCAAGGAAAAATAGAGAAGAGAGAACACACAGGGGCAATGAACCATGACCATCCAGCTGAGCTCAACGCGAACAGGATCGCAGATGGAAAATACCCGCTTTTTTGGTGTAATTTTGGCTATGCGCGCGGGGGTTTACAAATATTAGACGTGGATCTGGTGGTGGATCCAGTCTCTCTCTCTCTTCGTCCTCTTGCTCGCCTTGCCTTGCTCCCTAGCACACTGCTACATACCTGCTACAGCCTACAGCTAGCTACTACCTGCTCTCTATTCACTCGTGCCCTACCCTGCCTGTTCATTCTCTTTGACGGAGAACGAACGTGTTGTTGTCCCAGGGAGCACAGACAATGCTGTGACGGCGGGCCGGTGCCGCCGGCGGGGATGAGATGAGATGAGCTGGACGATCTGCCGAATGGATGATCCTTTAGCGATTTATGTTCAATGAGCTGTTTCTTACTGCAGCCATGCGTCGTCAAAAGTCTTTTTTGGATCGATGGTGCATCGCCGGCGTTTGCGGTTTTTTTTTTTTTTAATTTTTGGTGGGCGTGTCTCGTCCTTCCTCTCTCTCTTGCTCTTTTGCTGTCTCTCGCGCGCTCTCTCTCTCCTTCCCTGGCTCTCGAGATCTCTCTCCGTCATTCCCGTCTCTCCCGTCACTCCTCTTACTGCCGTATGCTTCCCCACCTTCCTGGACGCCTGGGGAAAGTCAACTTTTTTGCTTTGGCTCCGGCTACCTCCCTTGCAAGCGCGACATCGCACTGCAGCAAATTCCCCACCCACTCCAAAAACATTATTTGACAATTAAATAAAAGGCATACATATGCTGTCGAGGGGAAAATAGAAAAAATAAAAAAGAAAGAAGTCAGGATCCCCACCACTACCCCCCCCCCCAGAGCCCGCCCCAAGCTTATCTATCGACCCTACATCATACATCATTCCTACGGATACCCGCCTACACTTGCATCAGAGGGCCCCCTCGCTTACTGCGCTTGACCATTGCAGACCTCATCTGCTTTCTATTCCACATTCTATCAGTGTCACCGAAGCTTGGTACTGGTGGTCAAGGTTACACATCTCTGCTCTTTAGGCAAAGATTTGCACCTTTGCCCTCTGCTCCCAGAGAGTCTTCACAGGCGGTGACGATCCTCCCGAATGTTTGAAGACGTACGGTGGTGAACCTTTGAGACTCCCATGCTATCGAGCTTGGGTTGTCAACTGGGTTTATGAAAGAGGCCAAAACAAATACAGTGCTCCACAGGACCTTACCCGGGGTATGTTTTTTTTTGCAATTGGGCTTTACCTTGTTCGGTGTAGATCCTTTGGATCTTCTACTCCGCATGTCTAACCCCTCCAGGCATCTTGTTTTTCTTCTATTCTCTCACGTATACTGATGTACATCTTAGCAACCTGAAGTTGTGTAACAGTCGTTGATATTCTCTGCAGGTCCCAGTCCCTGAGTCTCCAGCACGTGTTTAGATTCGCTCTTACTCCTCTTCGAATCTCGGTGTCACGGTTTCATTCACCAGGATTTTCCGTCGCAGAACAGCCTCTCCGTCTTACAGCATCTGGTCTATGTGGGAATGAGGCCTCTTCCAACGTTACTTCAGCACCCTCCAAGCGACCAGCAATACGTCAAGCAGCACGCATTTCTGTTCTCATCGTACGCCAGTCCAAATCTCCCATCCATGTTGTTCTCCCAGTACGGAACGGGCTCCGCGCTCGATGTTCTAGCTCTGGCTGCGGCTCACCGACCTGCAGAGGATGCATCCCCTCTGCGCATTCAGGAGCTTAACCACGGCTGTTCAGGTGCCTCAGGCGGGTGCCGCGCCCAAAATTCCGATCTATATCCCCGGGGCCCTTGTTTTTTCAGATCAAGCTACATTGGACTAGAGAATTCAACCAGGAGCTTGCATATTTCAGACGGCGGGCCTTACTTCGAGAAAGATTCTATCATCATGCCCAGAGTTGCCTGCAGGTCAGCAGCCGACAGGAGTTGGCAGGCCAATTCGAACATTTCTGGGGAGACAAGTCCAACGTCGCCTCATACACCCCATACAATAACTGATGGTCACGTTGACAAGGTGCGCAACTCGAAATCAAAGAAAAAATCACAGTTCCCATTTCGCATGTATTGCAGTCCTTCTGACATATCATTTTCTCTATCAGGATTTGCTGGATCATAGCCCTACTACTTCCGCTGGTAACCATGGTGAGCCAGAAAGTCCACTGCGGGGCAAAATGCCTGGCAAGGCGGGGCCAGGTTCCACGGGGACTTTGGGCGGATTTCCGAGAGGCAGGCCAAAGAAGAAATTCCGCAAAACGTAACGTCCCCCCACCGAAAGCTCCGTCAAAATCGCTCGCCGTGACCGCAGACAGAACGAGTTATCGCTAACCATAACTTCCAAAGGATAGCGCGCAGCCGATTAGGGATCCCATTCTTTCTCATTGTAGCAACATAGCTACTATTGCGACGCTCGCTGCTGGTAACGAGCAGCAAGACAACATGGGTCGAAGAAGGTAATGTCAAATATAATCATTTATTCATCCTTTGTGAAATCCTTGTGGCCTTTTGCAAAGCTCGGACATCCATCTGTTAATGCAAGGGTGCGAATTTTAGGTTGCTGAACACGCAAAATTCACCACCGTGGAGCCCGACAGACGATGTTCTCCTGAGGGAACTGAAGGATATCCGGCACCTTGGTTGGAGAGAGATTGCCACCTACTGTACGTCAAGTGACTTCTACCTCCCCCCCCTCCCCAAGGAAAATCCCCTTACCAAACTAACAAGCACAGTCCCTGGCCGCACTTCTTTCGGTTGCCAATTCCGCTGGCGCCGACTAGCAGCCGGCCTAACACGCGACAACTCCAACCGTGCCTCCCTGCGCTCTTCCCTGCCCCAACTCAACACTTCCCTTCGCTCGCCTGACCGTCTGCCGCAGCAGCAGCACTCCACTGGCAACAACACCCCGCGCACGGCATCATACGAGCAACACTCCTCGTCTCCTATTCATTCGTCTAGCGCCTCCACTAGCACCGAATCACACTACAGCAGCCGCCGTCTGTCGACAGACAGCTCGTATGCCTCCATGGTTAGCAGCGCGAGTAGCACCGCCGGACTGCTGCCAGTATGGGGAGCCGGCCCGGAGAACGTTCGAGGGGTGTTGGAGAGGAGAAGCACCTTCTAACGACTGTGGTATTTTCTCTTCCTTCCCTTTCTCTATCTCCAGCTTCACCTTTTCGCTCCCGCTCATCTGGCCGTATTCGGTTTCTTTTTCTTCTTTCTCGACTGTAGGTGTCTTGCACTCTGGGTGTTCGGAAACATGGTCATGATATACCCCCCACCCCTCCTCCCCCTCTTCCACCACCACCGCTACTACATCACCCACTCTACCACCGTTGTCCTTTTTTTTTTTTTTCGCATGCTGCATTTGCATTTTCTTTTCCGGCTCCTTGGGACGGGAAGAAAGAAAGAAGGAAAGAAAAGGAAGAAAGAGAAAGAAAGTAACAGAATGGGGAAGAAACTACCAAGTTTCGGGATCTTGCGGTTTTCCTCCCTCTTTATTCTCCCAATACGATTTTTGCATAACTCCACCCCTCCTCTTCGGGCTCATAAGCATTAGGTTTTTTCGGTTTCCTTGAAAATTTCTTTCGCGTCTCACAAGATCTTTCTCCATCTTTCTGATTAACATCTTCATCTCAAACGGCAAATCGGGGCAAATGGCAACCGGGGCAAAGGAGTTCCAACAACACACATCAAAAAACAAAGAAGAAAAAAGATAATCAGCATAGGATATTAGCTTCAGAGCTTCATTCATGGTACAAGCTTTTATTTTTATTTTTTCTTATTTAGGCGCCTTTCTTCTCTTCCCTTTTTCCCTCTTTTTTTTGTACGAGAGAGAGAGAGAGAGAGAGAGAGAGAGGAAGGGAGGGAGGGAGAGAGTTAGTGAAAGAGTGATTCATGGGTCATCAATCCAATCAATCAAGAGAAAGAAATTCCTGCTTCGAAGCCTTCCTTGGTTTTTGTTTTGGACTGGTGGTTATAGGTGATGGCAAGTTTGTGCTCTACTGCCTATCGCCTACCCTCCGAGACTTAGGATGGAATAGGATAGAGGTAAGAGAATAACACCACCACGCTACCCCATCCACCATACATAAAGGATCTATCAACCACCAACCAAACACCGCTTCTCCACTGCCACATAACCCCCAAACCGCATCCCCACCCCACTCAGCCCACCACTCACCACCACAAAAGATTTATTCTATCAGCCACCAAGCACCACTACCCCCTCTCTCCTCCCTCCCTCCCTACCTCCCTTCCCCACACGACAGCCCACAGTCCACAAGCACCCATGCACTGTCTTCATATCCACCCACCATCTCTATCCGTTTGTTTAGCTAAATAATTGCTAAGGGAGGTTTAGTGGAGGTGTAGGCAGAGGTGGAAAGAAATAGGGAGGGGCGTGGAGATCATTCCTGGGCTGGGATATGAAGCGAGAAAGAATGTAGTTATGACACACGTGAGTTCCTCTAAAGCACTTGTTTTGATTTGAAATGACTTGATTGATTCGTTTTACTTTTTCTCTCTTCGCTTTGTCTGTTCGCCCCTCCCCGCACCAAAGAAAAAAGTAAAAAGAAAAAAGCTCCAAGGGATTGTTTCTTTAAGACACCTACTACGTAACTGATCGAAATGATCAAAACGATCGAACCCGCTAGCTCGGGGTGGGTGGGTGAGTCCGTCATTGAAATCCAAAAAAGTAAAAAGAATAATAAGAAAAAGGAAAGCAAAAACCCAAAGAAAACCCTCATTCAACGGACTTATCCCTTTCCACCTAGTACCCCTAAGGAAGAAACCATTCTCACTCCGCACCCTTATACCTAGCGTTAAAGCTCTCCACCGCAACCCCAATCTTCACATACAAAAAATTCCTCTGACTCTCCTCCTGAACCGGTATAAACGGTCCATTCGTGCCGCCCCTCAACGTCAGCGACAAGCCCGTCCTCTCCTTACTAATTGTCTGAATATCCTTCAAGGGGACACCCCACTCGGAGGTGAGCTTCTTGGACTTGATGAGCATGATGCGCGAATAGGTGAGCATGACAACCACGTCCTCGCGCGGGAGTTCGAGGTGAGCGAGGTAGTCCTCGGAGAAGTATTTGCCGTTGTCGAGTTGCTTGAGCCAGGATTGCCCGAGGGCTTCGCGTTGGGAGTAGGGACGCACGATGCCGTCGATGCCAATGAAGCGAGGGAGGCGGACACGGTCCAGGCCTTCGGCATCGAAGACAGTGGTGGTGTTGCGGATGCCTTCAGTGACGTCTGTGTTTTTGCGGGTTTCCTTGGTCAGCCACAGCGATTGAGCATGTTCAGTAAGGGGGTTTTATTACTCACTTGACGCCAAGTCGAAGACCCCAATGGCTGGCTTTGTCGCCAGTCCCAGCACTCCTTTGCCCACGCCTTTGAAGAACCCCGCTACGCCCTCTCGCTCTGCACCTTCCAGGGGCTTTCGCGCAAGTCCTCCGACACCGCTTGCCAAGCTTGTCACAAAAGAATTCGCGCCAGCCGTGACACCATAGAGTGCATGTTTAGGTCTATTCCTTGACCTTGCAATCCGTCGTCGATCTTGGAATTGTTTGTCCATCGTGGCTGCGGCTAAGCCCTTAGAGATGCTTCCTGTGAATTTGGACATACTATCCGTGACTCCAAATACCGACTTCTTGACGAAACTAGTAGCGCCCTTGGCGATACCAATCCCCAGTTCTTGAGGCCGATCCGTCATGATGAACCCTTGATATGGCTCGTAGAAGATGTCTGCAACCCCCGAGCTAATGTTGTTAAAAAGCCCCACCGGATTACCCAGGAAGTCAGCCGAGCCAAGGATCTTATGGACTTGGTAGAAGAACTCTTGGGAGTAATGGTTCCGCATATGCTGCAGCAACACCGGGAAGGAGACACGAGCATTCTCTAGCATTAGGGCGTTGAGACGCACAGGAGCGTCATTGACATTCCCTATTGCCATGGTTAAGACATTTAGGAAGAACATAATGGGGTTTCGTGAAGTCGTCTTGTCCTCCACATTCACGCGTTCCGTTCGTACAAAAGACAAATCCATCTGTGCCGGCTGGATATGTAATAGCTCAAAGTACACATCCTGTCCTTGCTGCTCTTGCTTAGGCTCTGGGATATCCAGACGGTCGTCACAGAGATTTCCTTCATGCTCCTCCGACCATGACGCTCCAGGTATCTTGGAAAAGTCAAGCAATGCAAAGATAAAGTCCTCATCGATTTCCAGAGTCATCTGCTGTAGCAAAAGCGTTGCGTACTTGATGTAGAGAACTCCATACGAGTCATCCTTCACTCGCGTTACCATGGAGTGGAATGACGGATGTACTTCCAGTTCTTTTCCGGTCTTCGGAACCACGCTCGGGTATAGAATGATTGGGAAGATCCCACCATAAAGCTGGTTATCAATCTGGATCCATTTGACGGTTGTGTTGACCGTCTGGTAAAGTGGTGACTCGCTGTACTTGAGCCCGATGTCACGGAATGTGATATAAGCTAACTCTCGCAGCCCAGCGTTGACGAGGGAGATGCCAATACCGGCGAACCGCAATTGAGCCTTGAAATTAACATCTGTATCTAGATCCTTGACTTCAAATCCCGTCGCTACACTGGTTTGCGACGATTCGTTGGATTTCTGTTTATACATACTCTTGGATGGCTTATAGTTCGATAGCACGAGTGTCTGCGTAGGACCATCGGCCGCGACATTGATATCGATAATTTTCTGCTGGCGGGAGTCCGGCACTGGAATCTTCATAGGGATCAAGTTGCCAATTTCTGCTAGCCTCACATGCCTCTCTTTGCCATTAGCACTGATGACCAAGTCTTTGTCCTTCGCTGCAGGATAGTCCCAAGCATAGGGCATAATACTCCTCGTCGGCAGGCGGTAGCGGATTGGACGCCAGCCACGGTGATTACCGTTCTCAATATCGTCAGTGTGTGGATTCTACCCTTATCAGCCTTGATATGATCTACTAGTCGTAAGCGTAGGTGGACACTTACGGCTTGGTAGAACATGAATTCGGTGTCACTCTCATTCCGCATCGAAAAGGGCCAATTCTTGGTCTCAATACTCAAGTGCAGAAAGATTGTTGCTTGTTCGTTCAGAATTTCAATTCTGATTAGCTTTTGTCGCTGGCCAGCTTTTGTGAGTTTGACATGGACACTGCCCAGGTCCGAAATGTTGAATGGTGAAGACCTATTTTTGATAAATTAGCTAAATTTCTAATCACTCGTTATGCTGATGATATACCATTGGTTATTCATTCCTGGAAAGCATAAACAGAGTTGCTTTTGTGCCGCTTGCCGTAGGAAATGAAGAGGTAGTAGCTGCCCAGAACGTAGTGTCATAACATCTGAGGATTCTGGCTCTCGAACACTGATATCTTCGCTTATCCTGTTCTTGAGAATAAAGCGTGGAGCTAGAGTCACTACCTTAGTCATTTTGTACTATATAGCGTTAGCAATTCCTGCAGGAGTTGTGGGCAAGCTCATAGAGACGCCCGTACCTTCCCTTCGCCCTCTTGAACGGTGATACCGATATGTATTTCGGTCTGCTTCGTTGCTGACGGAAGGACAACATCGATATCGCTCCCAATCGCATCGAAACTTTGTGGCTTGCACCAGCTAGAGTCACCAACTTTTAGAATAGCACGGTTTTGGCGCTCATCATTGGGAAACGAGAACATGTAAGGTAATGCTTTATGGTTTCTAAAATCGTCTGTGTCGGTGGGGACGCCTTGGCCTGCAGCGCTTCTGGCTTGCTGCAACAAGGATTTGCTCTTTATGTTGAGGTTGAGTCCAGTTTTGTTCAGAACCACGTAGGGACTGTAGACGGCGACCCTAAATGCGCCGCCGCTGTCTGGGATGTTGCTATCGAGGAATCAGCCACAGTAAGTTACAGGGCGAATGGCTCTTAAACTTACTAATAGTGCAATTTCAGGTTCAATGCCAACCCTTCATTGTCCTTCACGACCAGATTCGACTCACGGCGGAAGTCTTCATGGTTGTTGGAATTGATGATTGCAAACTCGCTCTGCTTGAATACTGTGTCCTGCATGTGGATGCTCATGAGGAGTAAATGCGAGAGTTCCACCACGTGCACGGGGCTCAGCCCGCCCTTACGAAGGAAGTTTGTCCAATCCTTCTTCGTGTTTTTGTCATAAACGCGGTACTTGAAGTCGTAAGGCAGGAGGTTGTGAAGCTCAAGGGGAGCAGACAGCCGGATCCTCATATAGGGGTATGCACTACATTTTTGTCAGTCAGAAACGAATATAAACTTTCCTATAAGCGGCAAAGAAGTGCATACTTTGTCAAAGGGTCATTCTTGTTATAAGTAGCATGCATCTGGAAGTGAAACGGTGGGGTTCTGTCACCACTTTCCCCTCTGCAAGTGATTGTCCTGGTTGGTTTTCGAAGCAGATCTCTCCAAAACAAGCGTTCATTGGACCATGTGTATCCGAAACCCTGGTCAGGGCGTACTAGTAACGAGTACATGAATGCCGCGCCAACAGGAGCGGGCCGCTCCTCGCCAGGAAGGATCTTCTCGATCTTCAACAGATTGCCTTCTTCAGAATTGAATACTCCAATCTCAACTGGAATCTGTGTGTGGTTTTCGACCAGCAATGGAGACCGGAATGTAATGTATTTGACATTATCTGTCCCGAGTTTGACTTCCACTAGAAGCCGATGGAGGATCTTATCCTGTGACGGTCGAAGATTGTAAAGTGTTTCGCCCTCTCTATTGACAGGAATCTTGTTGAGACTGTCAAAGCCGCTGCCTGCTAATCGGACCCCCACAACACCTGCATTACCTTCCGGAGAAAGGTTCTCTCGCATTTTCTCCCATTCTTCGAACCGCCATGGAGCTTCCTCTCCGTCAGCCAGTTTTGCCGCCATAGGTTGCTCCCCTTTGCCGGCATCTGCCCAGATATTGAGATCGAAGCCCGTGTAATTCCGTATTCGGTACGGAGTATCGGCACCGCGAGGTTTGGAAAGCACATCATCATCCTGCGACAGAAATTGCGCAGACTTTGACGCTAATGCGATAGTGGCAGATGTAACGGTGATCTCGAGCATCTTTCGTGAATAAAATTCTACAGATAAGCGGTTAGGGTTTTGGTCTCTAGACATGTGGAAACCTAATTGCCAAGGCTCTATCAAGGGTTCCCAAGCCGATTTTGAGAAGTTGTAGACATTGACGAAAGTCTCAATGTTTGTGTCGGCATTCATCTGTCCTGACCAGTTCTTGGCTTCAACTGTGAAATGCTTCACACTCAGATCAAGAAGCGGCAGTTCGTGCAGGTCTCCGATCAATATTACCCTTAAACCCTCAATATCTGCCGTGAGTTCCTCACGTTTCATAACCGCTGTGCCACCAGACATTTTTGAAGCGGGACCTGTGGGTCGGCCCGTCCTAACCGTTTTTGATACTGTTTTGGTGGTTACTGTAAGGCCCTTTCCGCTGGCAGATCGTCGCCTTAGTGAGGATTCCTTAATATCCCTTATCTTCTTCAGCTCAGCATCTTCAGGCTTTTGCTCCTCCCGTCCAGACAGCTCCGACGCTTTGTTGACGATTGATATAGCAAGAAGAATATCTCTGAGGGACAGACGCAAAACCAAAGGCTCGATATCGATATTGATGTTCGTCAACGGAGCCTCGGTGGATTGAGATCGACTGTCCATAGACAAATTCAAACCGAAGTCATCAAGGATACGGAGCCTGCTCGTCTCGAAATGATCCATTCGACAGAGGAACATGCCAACTTTGGTAATCTGTAAGGCTAATGCATGCTGCTGGGATAGCAGAACCTGCTTCGTGCTCAAAACGATGGCCTCGGAGCTCGTAGTGGTTGGGTTCGCAATCAAAATAACCTGCGCATCGACAACGTTGATACGAAACGCGATGTTCATGGATCCATCTGCACTTCGTACTGGTGCAGAATTTTTCCCCGGACTCGCTGATTTACCAGTATTGGTTCTGGTCATCTTCGACTCGTTGCCAATCCGCTGTACGCTCATCGTGCTCTCGGATTCGTCATCCATATCCCCTTCTGACTCCGTTTCTATCTCTAAAGGCTCATCGACTGCGAAACCGCCACTCATCCAGTCTTGGAGAGCGAATAGATAGTCTAGCGCGAATATGATTCTGGGGCTATCAATCGTGAGAATAGCGATGAGATTCCTCTCCTTTCCTCCGGATATTGTAATGCTCGCCATGAATTGTTCCGCGTCTTTACTTAAGGACGACATGATTTCTCGGAACTTATTTGACACAAGTATCCGGCTGTCCTTGATCTTGAAAGAATCTATCAACAGCTCAGACTCAATCGACCCGTCACTAATCATCCGAAGTTTGATTCCAGTATCGTTCAGAGAAAACCTTGATAAAGAAGCCTTATCCATATCGCCAATAGGCTCATCGTCTTTGGCCAGGAGGAGCTCAAGGCCGACTGTCTGGACCTTGAACACCAAATCAAGCTTCGTCCAGCTCTCTGGGCTAACTCCAAGCTCCGGACCTAGGCTGATCACAACCTCATTTTCGTCCTCCGCCATGTTGTCCTTTTTTACGGTCTTTGCAGGTTTGACAGTAGTGCTGGGCAGTTCCTGAACCACCTCTTCTTCTGCATTCGCGTCAAGAGCAAATGCTGCTGGGATAGACCGAGAAAGTTCTAATAGAAACTTTACCTGTGTCTGTGTAATCCGCAAGTTAAAGTCGGACATCATCCCTTCAATCTCCATATCTGGTCTCGATGTCCCCTCTTTATGGTCCATATAAGTAATCTCGAAGCCCAAATCCACCTTGTCGATCATCTCCAGCTCTTCTGATTGGTCATCCCTGAAATGAAAATCTGATGTTAGCCTGACATTCCGAATGCCCGCAGAGATGTTGTTTATGAACCCCGAATCCCTTGAGTCGTCGATCGGCACGAGACTATTGTTGGCATATATCTCGCCCAGATAGGCTGTTAGAAGATCCCTCTCTGGCCTGTCAATGACTGTGACTCTGGGAAAGACAACAATAGGGGTCTTGACCAAAATATCGAAATGAATCTTTCCGGCGTTCTCCTGAATCTGACTAGCCTGGTTCATTGCAGCTTGTCTTGCGGCATTGAAGATTGCTTGCATCTTGCCAAACTTTACAGCAAAATCAATGATCTTCCTGAAAGGTTCGCTGACAAAGTTCACCTTGACTGAGCCAGAGCGTAGATAAATTGAGGAGTCGTAGCCCGGGTATGAGCTCCCCCCTTCCGGATCAAAAGTCTCGTACCTAAAGTCAGCTAACTCATCCCCCTGGATCGCGAGGAGTTGCCTAAGTGGGGACTTTGTGGAAGCGCCTTGGTTTATGTCATCAAGGAGATTCAGATTTCCAAGACGCGCACCGATACGCATAGTCCTACCCATAAGGAAAATCCCCACGTTGGCTGTGTTCAAGCTGAGGGTGGCTAGTCTCAAACCATCATTATTTAGAATGAGAATGATACTCTTCAAGTTGACTTTAACTCGAATTTTGTTACTCTCAGCCGGACTCGTGGAAGTTTCAAACTCGTGACGCTTCTCGTCGGTGTCACCCATTTGGCCTACTGCACTTTCCGACGGAGACGGCGCATTTGGATTCGTAAATGTGAGAAGAACGAAGTCCAACAGAGTCAGGATGGTCTTCCTAGTCACGACAACATTGATGGTGGATATAGAGACATCCACATTCGTCTCGATACCTTCGTATGTGGTCATGAATTCTGGAGATAGTTTGTTGACTTTGGCAAACCTCACATAGAAAAGGTCGTTCTGTGCGTCAGCACTAGATGCCTCTGAAGAGACAATCTTTTTGAATTCTGGCGTTGGGACTTCTTCGATATAATCGTCCACACTGAGGGATCTGAGGACGATTTCGGCTGCCATGTCAAATGGCCTGAGGTAAAATTCCAGAGCAAAATGCTCCGCGACCAACTCGACAAGTAATTGATCTGGGCCTTTGCCTTCGGGGTCAGACTTGAACAAGGACCCCTGAAGCTTATCCACAGTGAATTTCAGTTCGAAGTTGCGTTGGTGTAGCTTCAAATCTTCTTCGGCAACTACTTCAGATGCTTCTTCAAACCTTTCCCCCCCATCCGTGGAATTATCCTCATCCACAAGAATAATGTCTGGTCTTGGAGCTGAAAATTCGAAGACAGGAGGACGGTGTGTATCTTTGGTGTTTTGTGCAGTCATGCCGTCTGGCCGACGTCCATCTTTGATCTCTTTCACGGGGGCCTTGGAATCTACCCTTTCACCTTCGTCATCGTCAAACTTAGGTATTGCCACATCGATAAGCTTCATCAGAATTTTATACTTCGTGTCCGATACGGAGGCATGCAACAGGGGTAGGTGACCCGATATCCGGAACTTTGTAAGATTTGGCGCTTTCGGTAATATTGATACCTCAACAATGAAGTCAATATTGATACGGTCAATGATATGGAAACCTCTGGCATCATCCTTCTTCTCTAATTGAGCTTTCGTGCCGCTGATTGAAGGGCCAATCAAGACCTGGGTTGCCTCTAGCTTCAGCTGAAACTTGTCATACATCAAACCCTCAAGTTGTCTGTAATCTTCCTCGCTATACTGTTGCCTCTGTTTTGACTGGATTTCCTTTATGGTTTCCTTGCAGACAAGATCGCTTATCAGACTGACGTGCCCTGCATCCACAATTAAGCAGTTTGAGCTCTTGTTGGTGATACTCTCTGGTATGATAATGAGAGGAGCTTGTAGATCCAGTTTTGCATTGATTGTCTTGTGTTCCTCGAGCGCAAACTCCAAACCAGCACGAGTCTGCCGACGGACCGCTTCAACAGTTGCGCCTGCAGTTTCCATCAAAGCCCCAATGGATTCCATATGTCTATTTGGCGGTTTGAAAAACTTTACGATCTCGACGATAAATCGAGGATTGTAGATAACTTCCATACTCTTCAGCTTTGCTGTTATCGCTGAATCTGCACTGTCATCTAATGGGTTCTGCTCGACTTGTAGCTGGAAGAACGGGTCTTCATCTCCTTTCTCCACTTCTTGATTACCATCTTTTGCTTCGTCATCGTCGTCTAATTCTTCGATCCTGTTGTTACCCGGAATTGGTGGGGCGTCTTTTACGTGGACAATTTGTGGGAACAAGCTACCCTCCGTTGTTCCATCGTAGACCCTTAACCCTGCCAAACTAATATCCGCAAGGAAAGAATCTGGTCGCTGCAGCACTTTGGCTTTGAAGTGGTCGAACAGTAGACTCACAATCTCATTACTTTTGCCGTGTGGGTCGCGTTTTAATGTGAAACTACCAGTCTTGAGACTGGCTTCGATTTGCATCTTCACGGAATCTCGAGGCATATCAACGGCGGCGGCGAGAGCTGTCTTTTCGTCCCAGTCGATAGCGTCATAAAGCTCTTTTCGTTGCTGATTAGTCATTACGGTACTCTTATCTTCCCTCTGTTCCTGCTTCCCCGAGCCCCACATCCAGGCAATCCACCCCTGCTTCTGATTGCTTTCTTCTACCTTCTTTACGCTAACATTTTCTTTCCTTAGCTGATTCCTTGCCAAAGATCTCCAGAAGCGCAAGTCCTCGTAGCTAAGTTTCCATTCTAACTTGGTAAGCTCATCGGTCTCTTCGGGCGTCATAACATGTGCCTTCTTTTTCATCTTGAAAAGATCGATGTATCGTATACGGTCATCCCTCCTCTCCTTCATGTAAGCCCAACTCCAACGCCGGTTGCGATCATGTATTTTGCTAATTACAGCTTCTGTGGCGAATTTCAACCATGCCCTTGGGTTTTCCTTAGGGGTAAACCCTTTCGGCTGATACTTCTTGTACTCTTGGTGTCGAATGAAGTAGTGGAAAAGATCAATCATCATCAGCGCGTCACGATACTGGTCCTCATCAAGAATAAAGCCGATCTCGTCGAACAGTAGCGCGGCTTTCAGTTTTGGTCTGTCCGCCTTGCCTGTCTTGTCCATTACAAGCTTGGACTTGCCATTAACGGGCTTGAGTACGAATTGGTGATAGCCCAATTTTGGTTTCTCGCCCTTGCCAATCATCTCACGGAATTTTCCCATCATTTCGTCATGTTCGGTTCCTCCAGCTTCGGTACCGGATACAGCAACCTCACCAGTCGCGAAGAGAGAAGAATCCGTGTTCCAGTAAATTGCCAATGCCTCTAGTGTAGCAAGCTTGTGTGTTACTGCCTCTGACGTTTGTATGAATGTAGGGTTCCATTTTTCATCCGTGCTAATGGCACTGAACTCTCCGAGGGTAAATCCTAATGCGAAAGGATGCCCGGGTGTAGATATCGAATCCTCATATCTGATGTGAATGTTCTTTACCGTTACTTGCAAATTGTCCACGATCTTCGTCACCAAGCTCTCCGTAAAGCTCTGGCTCTTTTGCTGTTCCTCCTGACTCATCCCTTCTCCGCTTCTCTCCCTCAGCATTTCTGCACTATCCAGTCGCTCCATTTTCAGCGCTTGCCGTCGCCTCTCTTCGTCTTCCTCATCGTACTCGGTATCCTCTTTTGGCGCAGCGAGAACGAAGACATCCTCAATGTAGACCTTGACGGGCTTGCCCTTGAGATTCGACCACGGGATTTGGAGAGTTAAAAGGCCTATATGACCTTCTATAACGTTGAGGGGAAGGCGAAGCTGATCTAACGCTTCACGACGGAGCTCCAAGTCCCGGAGTTTGACATCGCCCGACCAGATACCAATATTGAGCTGCTTCGGGTCGAAGTTCCGAATGTACATGCCCAGGAAGCGATTAAGCAGGGTTGCGACGAGACCTTCAAGCATGTCGATATTTGCGAGGCTGTAACCCGGCCAAGGGAGGGTTAGGAAGGATTTTTAGGAGTTCAGGTGAGAATGATCAGACGTTCAACAGGGTTATATATGAGGTAGACATCTGCGGCACGCAGACTGGATATTCAGAGATAGGTGATGAGAACGCTCAAGTGCCGGCTTTAGAAATGGGTCAGTGTCTCGTCGACTTTTCCACGCTTGCTGGCTATGCTGCCAAACGATGACGTTGGGTTGAGCTCACTAATAAGCGAAAGGCCAATCGTCTTAATACTGGGGACGTAAACGACGCACCATCCACCTCAATGTATTCCGCGGATTGTCTCTTCATCACCACCCGCAACTGTTGCAGTCTCTGCCGGCAAAACTGCAAGCCGACCTCGAGTGCCATTCAGCTCATCTAAGGAGAACCCACATCGGGCGAAGCCAAGGAACTCATTGATTGGAGTCGTGCGAATCAACGAGCGTGCACTACAGTTGCACTAGTAGTTACGGAGCAATCCCAAGTACATATAGCTCACATAAAGGATTCCGGAGCTTTTCAAGATACAAGGCTATACCGCCCGATTTTAGCATTCAAGAATATAGTTATATACATGGTAGAATGCTATATCATTATTCCTCGTCTTCCACGCGTATGTGGCAGCTTCGGAAGTGATCCAGCGCTCTGCCACCAAAGGCAGTCAACGCAGATTGCAAGAACGCTCCAAGATCGGTATGCAGTCCAGCAAGCTCACGATGTCGCCTCATCTAAGCCTTCAGCGTCGAAAAGGCCTCTTGTACCGGCGAAATAGTCAGGGGAGTAGAGAGGCAGGAATGCGAGCACAACACCAGCCTCCTTACATATTGTTCGTAGTCCCTAATAAAAGCGTTAGTAAATGCTAGTAGTAGATGCAAAAGACATACCGCCGAGCAATGAATTCGAGCGTTATCCATGCAGAGGACACTGTTCGAACCCGGAAATGGATTACACCGATAGGATCTACTACATGAACAGGATGGGTCAACAAAAATTCCATTACAAGAGTGAGATCCTCGAAAATATCAAGGGTTCTATTGTGCAGAAACTACCTTATTAGGTCCAGACTACTTCCATCTCAGTAACCTGCTCGATATCCTTGACCAGGACATCGTATGGTGTCACATAGGTGAGATCTCGCACCAGATGACCGCTATGTAGCACTCCTATTATTTCACCACCATTGGTGGCCACCATTGCACCAGAATCTCCCTTGTCAGAGAACCGGTTACTTTCCGTACCAATGACAACTAACGCCCAAGTATTTGGTAGTTCTTCCCCTTTCCCCACAGTGACAAACTTTAGCCCGTTGACAATCCCGCGGGTGAGGCCAGTAGTCCGTCCCTTTTTCCAGACTTTCTGGGAGAGTGGATTTGCTCCAACAGGCTTTAAGGGGCTACTGATGGCGATACCATTTCTGTCCTTGGGCACCTACTCAGTTTAACGTTAGAACAAGCTTTGGAATCAGAAGATACTGCGGGTTTCGGTGGCTATTGCTTACGTCCGTATCTCCAGGGCTGCGGTCGCTATTAATGAGTATCAGTGCCCAGTCCAAAGGGATGTTCTCCGTGGAATAACGGTAGCCAGAGGCCGCCCAAACTCGACCCAGTTCAGCGTGCTGCTGAAAAAATGCGCTAGTGTTGGATATCATAGTTTGTAACTTCTGAACCGAGGTTTCACTGCTGCGAATGGTATCCTTCAGTCTTTGATGCGACCCAGACTGCTTAAAACCCATCTCTATCTTCATACTAAGTTCATCGAGTAAGGCATACTTCGATGCTAAGTCCGCTTGAAAGCCCACCAGTGTTTCTTCGAGAGATTTGATATAGTCTTCGTGGTCAGGCAGCGTAGGTTGGATTACCGTTATGTCTTGCTCGAATGGCTTTATGCCATGGCTATCACAACCTATCATAACTTATCAGCTGGGAACTCATAGTAGTGTAATTGTCAAGTATACCTGTTTTCCGCTACCAGAAATAGTGGCTGGGGCACTAGGCGAGAAAATAGCAAAGGCGGCGTCTTGTCACGGTGCAGGGTTGGGCTCGGTTGGCGCGCCCATTCGAGTAACGCAGGACAAAGCGGCTCTTTTCGGTAATTTTGTCTGCTCCAGGTAAGCGCACCAGCCCGCGCCAAAGGGATCGTGTAGCTCGGCGGCGAAAAACTCGGTGGGAAAAGTCCGATGCCAAGCAAAGCTCTGTAGAAAACTTAGTTATTGATTGTAACTTAGTTTCTGGATATAGTCTAGCGAGTGCGCGGCTCAGTAACCTGAAGTGAGATATTGCTACTTGTCATTATTGGTTCTTCCAGCTCCTCAGTGATTAAATCTCATGGATGTCTTGCAGCTCACGAGAGCGGCGCGAGTGGCTAGACAAGAAGGTAGCTGGGGCTGGAGCACAGGAGTGGCTAGAGGAAAAGACTGGCTGGAGCACTATGACATGGGGGCGCCGTGGGAACTGGAGCGCCGTGGGGGCTGGAGCAACTAAGTGGCTGGACGTGACGACCCAAACTCTGAGGTCATGCTTTGGAGCGCGTTTGGTAACGACAAGTATTAATTAGTCTTACGCTCGGGTGGACGGTTTATGCAACTGAGTGAAAATAACAACTCGCTATATTCGTAGAGTAGCAACCTAAATACTCGTAACTAAGAACAAGTCAAGCACGGCCTCCCAACTGAGGTCTGGTAATGCCTTTATATATCCCTCGACCGATCCTATTCTACGGTCGTCTTTGTATAAAGGTCGCTCCTCCTCATGGGGTCGCGCCCCCCCCCCCTCCCCCCTCGAAAATTTTTATTTTTATTTTTTTAATTTTAAAAAATTTAAGATGGCTCGCATAGTTGCGCAATAGAACCACGCAATCCTCTAACACGGAATAGGGAATTGTCTTGTCTCGAGAAGTTTTCTTATGTATAGAGAATATATGCTTATCGAAACCTGCTTATTTTTCGGCCGCTAAACCCAAATTGAAGGCGTTGCTCTGGCGACGCTAAGCAGAAGCATAAGCATCTTAGGTGCTGATCACCTCTATTAGGATGGAATGATGAGCAAATTGATAGATGCTTTTGGGGAGCACTTGAAATAAGGCTGGCTTGACCGAAGCTGATTAATTACAGCTCAATTATTCTTTATTGGCCATTTATTCGTGGAAAATACGGGAAACTCTCCCCTCCCACAATCCCCCATCATCAAGTTTGCCTACAGACAGCTATATAGTCTCCACTTCGTTCATCTTGTCTCCTCTGAACAGGAACAGATGCGGGACTGTCTCAAATACAAAACGCCATATTACGCAAAAATTTTGACCTTTGTGCAGAGCAGTGGCATAGGAAAATCAAGGCTAGCATACACGTTTGGCCGAACCTGCCCCATGATCAACTTCATCCTTCATGAAGCGGAAGATGGCTACCCTCCAAGAGGCGGTGAGATCCTGTCATTCACGCGCAAGCAACTGTCTAAATACGACTACGAAACGATATTAAATTCGCCATTAAAAAAGAAGTCACTGCTGGAAAAGGAGCTCTCAGTAACTCACGAATCTTCAATGAGGAGGGTGGCCATAATATGGGACCATTGCATTGCAGTCGGATTGCTTCAGGCTAGCCTACAAAAATGTGAGCTTCACGCGCCGCTTTGTGTTTTTGTGTTTGCGCTGACTTAAATGTCAACAAGTCAATACATGGATTGAGATGCAGGATCCTACCAAGAGGTTTTAAGATATCGCGGCTCGCAGACATGAATTAATGGCACCACTTAGTGAAGGAAGGTCCCCCGTTCGTGTCGAGTATTAGCCTTGGAGGCAGACAAAATCGCCCACAAACTGGCGAGAGATCCAGAATGGAGGAAATGCTTCAACTGCGAAAAGCCTTCCGCTGTTCGCGAAGCCATAATAGAAAGCGCAAAGACATCGTCTCTCCTGGAGGACACGCAGCGACTGATAGACAACCTCCGCAAATTTGGAGGTCGAAATGATACTAACCCGTTGTTAGTCTTGGTGTTAGACGAAGCTTCTAGCTTATTTACTTTTCCAGGCCAAAAAACAATCAATATTGGTCGCTATGTTGCGTTCAATCGAATCTTCAGCATCCTGAAGCAGCATCCCTTGTGGTTTTTTATTCTCTCCACGGAGTCAAAGGTGGAAAATCTCCTACCGCCGGACAAACTGACACAGGAGGAAGGTGTTGATTACTCCAATGCACCAGCCGCTCGCGATCCTGGTGATGCTCCGGACCGGGGACCTGTACTAAAGCTTTTGACTCCGTGGAGAGAATAAAAAACCACAAGGGATGCTGCTTCAGGATGTTGAGGATATACGGTTGATGTGGGCCCCAAAGGAGAGAGCGATCGAACTCTCCAAGCCGATGGCCGATTTCTCGAAACCGGAACACATGGCCCTATTCGGAAGACCCCTTTGGCATGCCTATCAAGACCCTAACGAGATGTTCCAAGTGGCCGAATTGAAGCTTGTCGGTGGCAGGAAGCCAGCAAAGTTCTTGCCCTGGGATAGCGACCGCGTCTTTGCGGCACTGTCCTTTCGCCTCTCTCTGGATGTCTGCTTGGAGAACCCCATCACGCTTCCTCGTCAGAAGAGCTGTCAATCCACACATGAGGGTGGTCGTATCCATGAGCCAGCCTACGGGCGTCTTGCGTACCTTCACGCCCTCAGAGCCCGTCTTGGCCAAAGCGGCGATGGAGCTCCTTTGCTACGAAAGGAACTGGAGCATTAGTATCGGAACATTCGCCCGGCATCTCCTTCAGCGAAGGGTGATAGAAAAAGGCCTTAAGGGCGAGCTCCATTCCCGCTTGGTACTGATCCTTGCACACGACTGGCTTCGACGGGGTAAAACTCTTGCGGCGGGCGCTAGCCCAAGGTTCACGCCCACATTCACGGTTGACGAGTTCCTGACGTCTCTGTATGCCAGCAAATATCACGAATTGATCAGGAGAATCCTTTCAGAGATCCTGGATGCCAGGATGAATTTCACCTACTTTGTCTCAACCAGTGAACACCTTTCCCTTGCTGTCATACTGGAATTGTGCCACGACCGGTTACGCCGCAGCGCCGCCTTGCAGCTGGCTTTCAACCAGCGCACATACCGATAAACTTATTCCCATTTACTTCGGCAAGGAAAACGAGCCCTTTGATGCGTCGCAGTGGGGAGTCCTTCGAAGGAATCTGCTGATGAGAAATCTAAGAAACGCGAGAGACCTGATGGCGAAAATGATATGTTCATCTTCAATGGCGTCAAGAAACCTGTCCTCTTCTTGATGCTCGATATGGGTGCTAGTCCCGTAGCCTCTCTACCCTTCGAGGTATCGTACAGCAACTACATCGATCCTCGAGTGTGGGCGATTCATTCACGAGGGCACTCGAGGGATGTCTTTGGCTGTCTAGAGAACATGGATCATAATAGGGAATGCGAGGTGTTCTTTTCCTCGACGACGGAGGCGGTTGACAAATATGTTGACACTGCGAGGGAGAATATGGCGTTTGAGGAGCTGGCGAGGGCGTTTCGACATCCGATAGTAGACGAAGTGAGTGAGGGTGGGCACGCTGTGAAGACTGGAGACGGGGGGCAGGATGCCAGGGATGATGATGGAGACATACAGATGGGAAAAACATAATCTTACTTCAAGGCGCCGGGACTCGTTTTTGGGACCCTAACCCTAAGAGCTTCAGTCGCGCTCGAGGGCTGGATCTATATAAATAGAGTAGTTAACAACGATCATATTGATAGGAATATACTTACAGTATTTCCCGTCCACTTGCGTGAATACTCGAGCTTTGTTTGACAAGCAGCTGTGAACTTCCGGTTTATCTGCAGTTGCTTGTTGGCTTCTGTAAGCCGAGAGGCACGTTCAGACATTACTCGATGCCATGTAGCATCGAGTAAGTCTATAATAGACAGCGTGTGGTTGTCTTTAAGGATTGCATTAACCGATTCAGCAATGTTCTGAGTCAAATGACCATATCGCGTCCTAGGAAAGTGGGCAACAGCCCACAAAACAGGACCAATAGCCCACAAATACCTCTCTGCTGCTGCATTAATAGCAGCAATCTTTTGCATATGGTGTTCAAAGCCACTAGGAAGACGAGCTCGCGCTGCTTTCTAGAAGAGTACTGGTAAGCCTTCCTTCCCGCCAAACTTATCCTTGAGATTACTCTCTATATGCTTACAACAGTAAGCACAAAGAATGTTGTCTCCCAGGATCACATCGGCTTCTTGTAAGCCTTTGTTGTGGTCCGATATAAAAACACAAGGATCTGATGCAATCTCAGGGAAGCACCGCAACGTTATCTTAGCTTGGGCTGTAGTTAAGAGTGAAAAAGTACTCCCAAGAGTCCTGGTTTTCACTCTTAACTACAGCCCAAGCTAAGATAACGTTGTGATTATTGGCGTCGATGCTAACAGCAAGGAGAAGAGTAAGGACAAACTTTCCTGTAAGGAAGGTTCCATCAGCAGCGAGAATACGCCGACATTGCTAGAAAGTCATCCACTAGTGTAGTGGACAAACAAATATTCGTTGGAAGCTATCTGTAATTAAAGAGAAGTTAGTATAGTAATAATCGGGTTTTCATAGATGCTTACCCGTCCGTTGATCAATTTGTAGATCAACTGTAGAGCCAGGGCACCAAAGCTCGATAGTATTGCAGTATGCAGACAACAGCTGGAAGCTGTAGCACTGCTTTCCTAGGCCTCCATCTAACAACCGCTGTCGACAGACTTGAGCTAACTTGTAGCTAATAGTCTCTGCAAAGTGTATCTTTATCGTTTCGATGATCTCCTTTGGCCTCGTGGTCTTCGTGACGAGAAGATGCTGCGAAACAGCATTGTCAAGCCAATCTCCTGGCGTGGACGATGAGAACTTCGCAACTCCTCTAGTCTAACAAGTATGCTCGCGTCTAGTAACCCGCAGCTCGATCATCCCATCGGCTTGCTTGCTGGCATTGCATGTCCAGCGGTAGCCTGAATCAGCACAGGTATACCTGGCCTTGTGCGGAACTTTTGTTGGATGTATGTAAATTTGTCACGAACAGCCCAGCTGTCGAGGGCATAGCGCAGCTCCTTCCAGTCTGCGTACTGGGAAGAATCAGGAAGCTGTTCAAGAGAAGAGAGGGAGGTCATCGTCGGTATGCTATAATGTGGATGGGAGCTGGCAAATTAGCATGTCGGTGACCTAAGGGCGCAGCTTACTAACTGAACGTATATGCTTCTTTTTCCCAAAACACCAAAGCACAAAGATGGAGCAGTTGGCCAATGACGTAATCCGCTTGTTCGGCACGAGTTGCCCTTTTCCATTTTGGCAACGGTTTCCGAGTCGCCCCGAGAAAGAACTCAACTCCTCAACCGAATCTTTTTACTCTTACATACATAACTTCTTTAGATGCTGCTGTGACAATTGCACCTCTCAATTGAATGCTACTTCTTCTTCTGTTGGTTATATAAACGTCAACCCTCCTAGTCTTTCTTTGCAGCGTCAATTGAATAGTACCATGATGTTGCGAACTGGAGCCAGTCGCTCCGTCATTCGCTCCCTCTTATCAACCTCGTCGTCGATCTCTCGCTCATCTGCCCGGTCTACCTTCAGCAAAGCCCAATTGGCATCTCCGCTGCGCTCTATTAATGCAAAGCGTCCTCAGATTCTATCACTGACCGCATACCGTCCCGTATCCGCTTCCGGGCAAAGATATGCTACCATTGACAGCATTGACAAGAAGCATGAGGATGCGGTAGCGCAGCAGAAAATCAAGGCTCATCCTGAATTGGTGTCTGTTAGCTCGAGTACAGTGCCTATTCTTGAGGCAGCTGAAGAGGAAGATATTGACATGCTTAAGGGTGTCAAAACAGATTTGGTTCGTGCACCACTTACTCGATTAGACGCTTCTGGATGCTTGAACTTTGGGTAGAAAAGCGCAATTTTATGTTTCGCTGGGCTAATTGGACTGTTTCAAATGCAGAAAGTAATCAAGGAAACCTTTAACCTCGGAGAGGTCCCGAAAGAAGCGTACTATATTGGTCTAGCAGGTGTTTTACCTTATCTTGGTACCTCACTGACGACTGTCTACTTGGCTTGGGACATCAATCACGCCTCCGTTACCGGCCAGGGCTTCTTGCTCTCAGGCCAGAATGCTGAACTTCTTCTGAATTTCATTGAGCCTTTGCAAGTGGGATATGGCGCTGTGGTAGGACCTTCCTTTAGTCCTTATCTGTTAAGCAATTGATAAACCAAGAAGGCTTCTTCTGACCCTATATTTTCCCTTACAGATTATCTCATTCCTCGGCGCCATCCACTGGGGCCTCGAATGGGCTGGTTACGGTGGCTATCACCACTATCGTCGCTATGCCATTGGCGTAGTCGCCCCGGCTATCGCGTGGCCGACCATCCTTCTCCCGATAGAATACGCTCTCATCTCTCAATTCCTCATGTTTAATTTCCTCTACTTCGCCGATGCGCGCGCTACCCGGCGCGGCTGGGCGCCGTCATGGTACAGCACTTACCGCTTCGTCCTGACATTCATCGTCGGTGCGAGTATTGTGATTAGTCTTGTTGGTCGTGGTCAGATTGGAGATCAGGTCCGTAAGTTGTCAGGGCCTGCGGATAAGTTTAGGCAATTGAGGGAAGCCCAGTGGGGTGTTTTGGAGAAGGAGGAGCAGGAGAGGATAGCGAAGATCGTGACAGAGGAAGAGGCGGAGGAGTGATTATTGAGTGGACGTCAGGGACAGTGCAGCGCTTCTAAATGGCCGTGGTATTTGTGAAAGCCAATGGCCATGTTGGATTCTCCAGGATAACTTAGTGTATCAACTATTGCTCCCCTTTCAATTTGGAAGTCACTCGGAATCATCGATGAACCTGTCTACTCCCATGTCGACGCAACTTCAAAGTCAGACTCTTTGGTTTCCACAGTGACAGAAAATCATGTACTCTCTCACTTAGCTACGGCTTCATGCTTGTTAATACTGGGCACCTTTTCCGTACGTATGTATTCCTCATGCCTGATTAGGCTTTATAACGGTATCTCGATCTTAGTGATGCTTATTGCTCAGATCCATTTTTTACTTAAAGTTGCAGCAGTGGGGAGAGAGCTCACAATGCCACTGAAATCCTTTTTGTTGGATAACTACTAATCCTTGCTTCAGAGTTGTACGGATATAATAGTGTGGTCCACGTGGGAAACCTCCTGGGTATTTGCTAACATAGGACGTTTCTACTACGGATTCGGTTTTGTGAGGGTTGGGCTAGGGCCTCAGATACTCCGTCATGAGTACGGCGCTTTGCTACTAATTGCGCGGGCTTTTACAAACTATTAGCTTACTAGGTCTTTGTTTTAAAGATAGATTGCTAGGGGTGATTTCTTTTGATTGTTCCCCTGAAGAAAATTCGGGGATACAAAGACATTGAGCTCGATCCATGGAACAAAGGGAGCGAAACGCTTTATACGTCCTGGAAGGTCAGCCCGATTCTTCCTATCCGCGTAAAGCTCCCTCATGCCTTCTCTTTTCCAATTCCGTCAGAATGAGCGAGGAATCAGATCTTACCATTATCCACCAAATAACTCACAAGAATCTCCAACACATCTGGGACCACCCCGATCATGAGCTCCATCAGTTCATCAATCGTCCTACCTTCTTCCAATCTCGGCTTTGGGAATGTCTATGTACCAACAATGGTGCTAGTGAAGCTGACATATTTAGTGACGACGAAGACCTTTTTGCCCTACCAGAATGTCCCTTTTTCAACAGAAAGTGGGAATTATATGGAACTGTGGGCTCTGGTAGTAAGTGGTCCTAATCTCTTAATTTTACATCGGAAAATCTGCTAAGAGCTACGCTTTCTCTATAGCTCATGGTAAAGTATATGTTGCTAAACCCAAACCTGGCAATGGCATCTCTAGTGGGCGTCATGTAGCTATCAAGGTCCAAAAGCACATGGGATGGATACCACCAGATGACACAGAAACAAGACCTGGAGCACCGAGCGATTGCATGGATGTGCAACATGACAATTTCAGCTATGGAATTTCTCCTCTAGAGGCGATTACACAAAACATGTGTCACGGCTCCCCGGCTGTCAACACGGTCCTCGAGGCTTACGTGCACGGCGCTGAAACATATATTGTACTAGATCTCTTCGGAGTATCCCAAACCCAAGCCATGGAAACGGCACCAGTTCTTGATCCTGCTACTAATCCAACCGGAATTAAAGTCCGTGCACTGAATGGTGATGACACAATTAACAGAAATAAGAACCCACAATTAGGAGAACTCGAGGTATGCAAGATCACTTCTCATCTCCTCGCTGGTCTTATGCACATGAAAGGTCACGGCACAACCCACGGAGACTTTAACATGCAGAATTTTCTAATCGACCACTCCCTAGCAGCCGCCCTAATCGACTTCGGATTAGCCGGCCCCATCGCTGTTACAGAAGCAGACTACATACAACCAAATAGCAACGGCTTCGCCCCAGCCGGTCACGAACACATGATTTCCCCCGAACTCGCCCTATCCATGCATCTCAGCGACGATGGATTCCCAACCGGCTCGTTCGACCGCCGCGCTGACGAGGTATGGAAATTCGGCGTGTGCATGTACGAGATGCTGCACGGATTTTCGCCGTGGGAAGACATCACAAGATCCAGCTGGCGAACGATCACGCTGGGATTCAACGAGGGAAACGAAGCAAGGAGAGCAAGACGACAGAGGGTCCGGGAGAACGAACTGCCGGTTAGTGAGGAGCTTAGTAGTGACTGTAGAGATGCGTTGATGGGCATTTTAGGGAGGAAGAATCCCGCGAATCGACCGACGTTGGAGGAGTTGGCTACATTTCCATGGTTTTCGGGGAGTTATATGGAGGTTGGTGAGTTTCGGATACCACGCGGGATGGTAGATGGTTAAATATCATTTGCTAAGTGGTAGTGATTGCCTTTTTGATTAAACGTAGATATATATCCATTATGTTGTTGTCTATCTATTCGATTCATCTAATTCTCACTTCAATATGCGTCACAATTCCCCTCCCCCTTTCGAGCAGTCTTCCTCAGCTTCGTTCATCGACCAAAAGGAGTTTTGGTCTCCCTTTTCTTTAGTTTTGATTAGCAATACCATGGTAGCATGGTAGGGAATTAGATAGACTCAGATTCCGGTATCTGTTATCTTCTGGTCATTTCTTAGACCTAGCTTGCTTAAATCTTCGTATCTTTGACATATCTGTACCTCTTCTCTTTCATTTGCGTTTTGCAGAGTGCTCGAATTTTCTATGCGATTGAAAAATGACTTTTCAGATTATGTGCCGTCTCTGCGAGGGATTTCCAGCTCAGCTATTCTGACTAGCATCGGCTTTCATCCTCTGATGGATTCTATTTTGGATCCTTTTTCACAGCCTAGAACGGCCGGTTTTTTGTCCATTCAAGCCAGATCGTTTCAGTGTGAGCGACTAAAGACCCACATCTCTCTTACCGCGATATTTCGGCAATAGAGGAGGCTTTGTTCGTCCTGGATGGTTATCGACTTTGCTTTGTCTAGAATTAGGGCTTTTTATAAGGGCTTTGTTCAAGGGACATAGGTTTCTTTTGAATAGCCACGAAAGTCCACAAAAGGACAGTTGAATTGGATCCATTGTTCACGAAGGTGTTGCTTGTCCTTGTCCTGGACAAAGGAAGAAAGAAAATAATGCCTTCGAACTGACGGAGAGGCAACTTCGGGAAATGCAACATATATACCTCCTATCGCAATACCGAAATGGAGGAACAAAACAGCCAACATAAACTACATCCTTCTATCCTCTGGTTTCTTTTCAGCAGAATATGAACACCATTCATCATGTTTATTAAAATTCCATCATACATAATACCTGGGTTTCGTAAAGACTCGCTCACATACGTTATAAATACCAAAGACGATCCACTCCACAAATATTTTAGTCCTGAAGACGGCAAATTCGATAAACTTATATTATGCAAATGCGACTCGATTGAGGGACACGAATGTGGTACGTTCTTACGCAAATGGCTCCCATATGGCATAATCGGTAAAGGATGTAAGTTTAACTCTTTCAATGCCCGCTCCCTTTTCCTGACTATCGTTGCTAACGGATATTATGTATAGCTTATGGTACAGTGTACCTTGCCCGCTTGAGGACGAACTCAGATGTCCATGCCGCCGTCAAGGTGGCGTGGACACCACGCAATGATATGGTAGAGATAAAGGTAGGAGGTGAGGACGTTCTTATTCCAGGAGAATCATTGGTGCTAAATGGTCTGAACGGATCACCACGTGTCACCAAGCTCATTGAAGCATATCTGCATGGGAAATATCAATACATAGTGATGGAACTCTTCGGTGTGGAGATTGAAGGGGGGATGAAGTACGTCGGAGAAATCGAGATAGTGAAAGACATAAGCGAATCCGTAACACATCAGGTATCGTACACAGGAGGGTCGTTCTTAAGGAAAGACAAGGTCCCAGTGTTCTCCGAGGTACAGGTCTGCAGAATCGCCAGCGATGTCCTTAGTGGGCTAATGTGGGCAAAGGATCGAGGTACACCACATTCCGACGTCTCCCAATATAATTTCCTGGTTGGCCCCGATTGCCATGCGCAGCTGATCGACTTTGGAACCGGCACTGTTTGCGAGAAGCTAGAGAAGTGGATACTCCAGTACGCGTACCAGACACAAAACGAATCCCTTCTTGCTCCAGAGATAATCGATCCAGAAACCTGTATGGTTATAATACATCAGCCGTTTGACATCCGCGAGATCGATGTCTGGCAATTTGGGTGTGTCGTATACCAATTGCTCCACGGAGTCCCGCCTTGGAATGACTTCTGCTTTCGAGATTGGAGAACTTTCGATCTGGACTCCAATTATCCACTAGGTGAGATCTTCGCGCGCAGACGAAGGATGCTAACGCTTCCTCTGAACCTCGACCCGCGTCTCACCGAGGATTGCAAGACCGCTCTAATGTCAATGCTGCAAGCCAATCCGGATGAGCGGGCGCTGTTGGAAGACCTGACTATGCTCCCTTGGTTTTCTGGATTTCTTCAAGACATGAAAATGCAAAGACCACCTTCGGTAGAGAAGCGATACAGGATCACCCATAGGAATTCTCTCCCTAGCTCGGCTGGGATATACGGTGTATTGAATGAAGTATTCATTGATGACCAGCCATTCGCTCATGCTCAATGGGAACAAAAAAGGGATATCCGCCAGAGACGTTGGGGCCTACCGACTCCGCCTGATCCCATGGAAATCTAAATTACGCAAGCGATCACATCAAAATTTTCGAGAATGTGGGCTACGGTGAACTTAAGAGAGCGCATCATTTAAAGGGTAATTGTACTATTGAATCAGCAGTGATTTCTACTAACCGCGCATTTAAGGATAAATACCTAGAGAGCATTAATTGCATGTTTTTTTTTACCTTTTTCTTTACCCTTGAGGTTGGAGAAGTTTATTCTTTCTTCATGACAAAGTTCCGCCACCCCCAAGAAATGTTACCACTTGCAGCTGTCTGGCATAGACTTTGTGTTATTATCCTCCGTGCCCAGTGGAGTAGCAGCTAGTTTTAGACTCTGTGTCGCAAGGTAACACTGGTGATACCCAATACCTAAGCAACCATAAACAAACGACCATAGATAGCTATCATGCCTCCTATTCTTCAAAAGTGGCCAACCCATCCCCTCATTCCACAAGAACACCGTTGAATTTACCACGATGAAAAAGGAAGAAAGACATAGATGCCAAATTGGGTATCTCGACTGGGTCATTCACACTCAGAAAGACCGGATGGAGGAAGTAGCGAAAGCGGAAGTATGAGATGACGTGTAAAGAGACTTCTATCGACTCCCGAGGCTCGAGAATTTATAATAACAGCCGGAAGTAAAGTTATCAGCTCTGCGATGCTGAACTGGGGATGAAAGTCCACAGAATGGACATTTTTGAAGAGCGAAACGTGCGTGGATTCGCAGCGGTAATAATCCAAATGCAGGATTTCCGTACTCCGTAAGCTAGATGCCAATACAGAAAATGAATCCCCTCCATCATGACTCCTCCTTCTCCTTCTCTTTAATCACCCCACAAACCCTAACAGCCCTCCCACTCTTCACCAAAAGCCCACCCTCACACTCCGCCCTCATCTCCCCCACTAACCTCCTATACTCTCTCCCAACATGCCCAACCCCGTCTCTCCCCCTAACCCCCCTCCCCAACAGCACCTCCCTATCACCCAAAACCGCTCCCTCCTCCACAACCCCCAGCGGCGCAACATGACACCACTTCCCAATACTCGCACCCCTCCCCACCTTCGCACCCGCTTCAAGGACCGACCCTTCGCCGATGCAGCCCTCGACGATACAGCCAGGCTCGATTATCACGTGGTCTCCAATGATGACGGCGTGAGAGGCGCGTTTGTTTTTAGGTGAGAAGGTGGGTGTGCAGATCCCGACGGTTGAGAGGTCTGAGATTATGCAGTGCGCGCCGATCTTGACGGGCGCAGAGTGCGTGAGGAGGGAGGTGCGGGGATGGATGATGGTGGAGGCACCGATGTTGAGCGTGTGGATGCCGGACATGGTCGTTGTGTCGGCGAGGACGGTGGTTGGGTGGAGTGTTGTAGGCGGACGGTGGCCATCTTTATCCGATTTGTCTTTGAAGGAAGGCTTGGTGGTTGTGGACTTACGGGACATTTTTTGTTTGTGCTATGGCTTGCTATGAGGTTGTTGGTCGTCGTGGTGGTCGACGCGATATCAAGGTAACACGGTGTCACGTGCTGATTCTAAAGATTCACGGCACTTCTAGAACATTGATGCTTTTTGACCAGCTTCTTTTGCTGTCTAAGAGGATTCAAACCTCCTTTTCCCCCAGCCCAGTTATTCCATCACAAGAACTTCTACGGACTTGCCGTCTCCGCCTAAGATTTGTGATCTTATCCTAAAAGGCCAGGTCTTCTACTAGTACACAATAAAATATGAAGGGTTCCGCTAGAATCCAGCCTTCAAGGAGAGTCCAGGGAAGGAATAAAACCAACTCCATGGGCCGAGTACGCCACAAAGAGCCATTTTGTGAAACCCGAGAGGAACAAGGGGGGCAGATGGCGTGTATGTGGAAGCATGGAGAAGCATATTGCAAAGGAAAGGAGGTCAAACAGGCTCGTGGCCTGACGGACATGCCGGTTAGTGACAAGAAAATAATGTTAGGTAATAAAACAAAATATACGCTGTCACCCATCAAGAGAGCAAATTTGCAGTGTCATAAAAAGGTAACAGCGGTAGAACCAAATGCACGCTGCCGCATCCCAAAGGAGTGGTTTGGCAAAAAGTTTCAAAGTGAGTGATCTACTATCGTTGTTGTTGTGGTCGTATACCACCGGTTCGCCTGACCATATTAAACAAGCCCCATAATCGACAAAAACGCTTCTTCAATCCTTCCTCCTTTCTCTGGTCGTTTTTCACAACGTGGTCGATCATTGCGCCACCTGGGGCTCTAGGATAGAATGCCGACTGCACCATCCGACGTGGAGCATTGCCATGTCTGGCCTCCAGTGCCGGTGAGATCGGGACTCTGCTACCCATACTGCTGTCAGCTAGTACCGAGTTAGGTCTCCGTTGTGCTGGGGTTGATGACGACGTTGGCGCAGTGCTACTACTACTCTCAACATCGCTCTCTCCGAGCGGAGTATTGGAAAAGACGTTGCTAAATTCCATGGCCCTTGAGCCATTTCGAATGTTTCCGCATTGTAGGAGGGTCGCTCCTGTGGAATTGGCTCGGCGTGGCAAAGATACGATATCGTCGGAGGGACTAGCCGGGAATGAAGTTTGCAATACTAAGGAGTGGTGGCGGAGATGGCCTCCCGTTCGTAAAATTCTGCCGCCGATGCCTTGGAGTGCATTCTGGTGGTTATCTTCAAAATCGGCATCTCTGACTCTGTGGCCGCTTTCAACTGAACCCGGTGGCATTGAGGCACAGCGGACAGTGCGACGACCATTCAGCGAACCGGACGGTGTAATGATTGGTGGAGTGGCAGAGGCATCATTATATTTGAAGTTCTGGGACCAGCCTTCTCGAAAAGCGACCCAAATACCCGACACGAATATCAGTGTTTTTAGTGATTCGTCGATTTGAATTAAAGATGGTTCGTGAGATTCTAAGGATAAGGCACCAACGAAGGGATTTCTGGTGGGTGAGTTCGGGGAGTACGTGGCCGAAGAGGGAGATGAGCTCGCCGAGCAGTGGTCTGAGATATCAATGGTGTTACGATCCATGGAGGCTATGATAGGGTGGCGACGAGTGTCAGGACTGATGATACTGAACGTAAACTTTTTCTCAGAATGATCTGACCAGGCAGACGACGAACTTTGTAAAGTGGATGATCTCCGACGATGTATTGGTTTCCTTTGAACCCAACGGGCTGTGGTAACCAGGCCGTTCACATCCTTTGCAACCAGCTCGTAGCCTCCATTCAACAATGGCGTAGCTTCCCATGTAGGTCCACAACCGAGACAGATCTCTGCTTTGCCACGCCCCGCACCTTCTCCCTTTCTCATCTGACAGATTGCTGCGACGACCTGCCCTGCGCTGAAGGCATCATCTTCCAAACTTTCACTGGTATCGTCTCGAACTGTCGTCGGCGATGAATAGTCCTCACTAGTAACCACTAGTACATCATTAGGACCAAAACCATCCTTTCGAGTGAAGAATCTCGGGAACTTTCGAGCTAGTCTTGGAGCAAATATGGTAGAGGGTAGCACGTCAAATGCTGGTCTGGGTCGAGCGGAACCTGATAGCTTTTGCAACTGCAACAAGAGCTTTGGTCGTACTCCAAGTCTCGGCCGATGACCCCCTGGCGGGGGATGCGCCAATTGGTACGACGTCTTCGACCTCAATGCAACATTTTTTACCCTACTACCCTTACTAACAGTGATACTGACAAGACTTCCCGTCGAGTTCGACCTCGATAATACACCTTCACTGAAGTTATCAGGCATCGGCTCCACAAACATGACCGGCCCTGGCCTTCTCACCACACCGTCAGCCGATGCCCTCGGCAGTGGAGGAGTGGCAGTTGTCGGTGATGCATCCTCTATTGTGGGTCTAGGAGGTCGTGGAACAGAAAACGGAGATCTGACAGGAGCCGAGTTGCGCTGCTGCGACTGTGGAGTTGCTGGAGACGAGAATTCATGTCGGTGTGCCGACGCAACATCAGCCGTCAAACCCAAGGTGAAAAACATTTATAGAGTATTCGTAAAGTCTTCTCGCAGTATCCAAGCTTCTCGCTTCAACTTTGAAAATCCCCGGGCGAGTTTAGGAACGGCTGGCCCTGAAATCTCAACGACGTTGTAAGCTGTAGATAGCAAGTGGCTACCCGGAGAATATATGTAAGTAAGTATGCACGCTTGATCGAAACTACTTGGAATCGGCAAGGTACTTGGAAGCGATAGGAGAGACGTTGTGAAACAAGCTGTTGGCGATACGCGGAGCTGCCTTTTCGACCTGTGCCACCTCGTATCACCTTTCTCACACGCTCACTGAGTCCCAGCCCAGGAGAACCAGGAGAAACTGCAGAAGAATGTAGGGTAGTGGTAGAAATTTCCTTGGAGCGGATTGACTTGGTAGAGTTCCCTGTTCCCTACCGCCGAACGAATATATGAAAAGCGAGAAAGCTGAGCGGATCGAACGGGAGGGGGTAGGTATGTATGACGCTCATGAAAGCGAAAAAGAGGCAGTCATGACAGACTAAGAAGTAAAGGAAGGTGCCAATCACATATAATGAATGGTTTAGAACGGTGCTTTAGAAGCTTTAGGACAGCTTGTGATTGACGAGAGGAATAGCAAGAGTTTCACGGAGATAAAAGGCATAACTTTTGTTACCTCCTTGGGGTAAGGTATGGTGGTGCAGCCGCCAAGCGATGTGGAATGGGCAATGGATGAATTGAATTCCAGCCAGTAGCGATGCATCTCGGAGTGCGCGCCAGCCTTATTCTGCGAGCACCGACCTGTTACAAATCGACGTCGGTGAAACGCACTCGAATTCACCGATAGGCAGGCGATCAGACCACACGCGCATACGCTATTCTACAATTCCTACAACACATGTTCATACAGGTCTTGACGTAAAAAGCCTTATGATTTTCACGTAGTACAACATATTGAAGCGTAAATTACCATAGTTAGAATCCTGCAGAGATTTCAAGAGATCTGGCATAATTGATCGCTCTTTGTAGAGATACCAACGATCGCGAGTCCGTTGCATAAAACGGAAGAGTTGCCGATGCAAACATTTCAGGTTGCGGAAGGTTTCCCGCCCGGGAAGGTAAGTGCAAAAAGAAAAGAAAGGGAAATAGACAGGACATCCTACCATGCTCTGACGACAAGATGCGGCATCGACAGCTCCGACGGTGGGATAGACTGGCCGAAACGAACCCCATTCGGACCCTCCTTTACGTTTTCGTGATCTGGAAGGGCTTGCTCTTACTTATCGCAATACTGAGCCCAGGACTTGGTTACGACACGTCGACGTTACTGCTGCTGCTTGGAGAAGATGACCGGTCAAGATCACCTGCGACAGATGGAGAACAGGTACAGGAATGGCTTTTACGCGGTACACTTCGTGGGCTCGATAAACTGGTGCGATGGGATGCGATCTATTTTGCAAAGATCGCAGAACGGGGATATTTGTTTGAGCAGGAGTGGGCATTCGGGTGGGGATTCACGAGATTGATAGCGCTGTTGACCAGAGGTGATGCTAGTCATTAGGGTAGATCGAGAGTCTCCCTGCTGATGTTTCTTAAGGCTTTGCGACGATTGGTCTTGCTAGTGAGGGAGGAGTCAGTTCGAGGATCGAGATCAATATCGGCATAGCTATTGCGCACGTAGCCCACTTTTTCTCGGCTTTTGTATTATATCGCCTTACGAAGCTCGTGTTTGCAGGTGGGAAGGGAAGGAAATTGGCGCTCCTAGCTTCAATCCTCCATATTATCACGCCTGCTGGCATTTTCCTTTCTGCGCCATACACGGAGAGCCTTTTCTCCCTTCTCAGTTTTACGGGATATCTCATATACACAGCCAGCTTGACTTCAAGTCGAGATGATCAAAGCTGGAAAGACGATTTACGCCTTATACTATCCGGCGCCGTTTTCGGCTTGGCCACCACAGTTAGGAGCAATGGTCTGTTGAACGGGATCCTTTATCTCTATGATGTCATCAATGAGCTTTGCAGTCTTCGACGAGATGGAATAGGTGTTGCGAAGGTCAGGAAGGTGGTTGCGCTTGGAGTAGCAGGCATTTTAGTTGGCCTTGGAGCAGCCATTCCTCAACGGGTTGCTTACTTGGAATATTGCGAAAGAAAAACTTTTGCAGGAGGTCAGGAACAGAGGCCTTGGTGCAAGCAAACAATTCCGAGTATATACACATGGGTACAGGATCGGTACTGGTATGTTTCACTTGGCTTCGGGGTAATGTTCATGGCTCTCACCAGTGTGATAGGAACGTTGGATTCATGAGATACTGGACCATCTCCAATTCGCCGCTGTTTCTCTTGGCAGTGCCCATGCTGTCGATCATGGGGGTGTCTGCAATATGGGCCTTGCGTCAACCCAAACAAATCAGAACAGCCAGCACAAAACCAGGTACATTTCCAGTCCAGAAAATGGGCAGGAACGAGAACGAGCACCTTCAAAAGCTTGCAATACCACAGCTATTTCTAACCATTCTTGCGCTGACAACATACCACGTACAAATCATCATGAGAATCTCCTCTGGGTATATCATCTGGTACTGGTGGCTGGCATCCCTTGTGTCTGAAGGGCAGCAAGTTGAGATATTCGGAAGGAAATGGAATCTTCCCAAGATAATTATTAGGTGGATGGTAATTTACGCTGTGGTACAGGGAGGTTTATTCTCATCGTTCTTGCCTCCAGCTTAGCATATGAACAATTGTCAGGCGACAATGCCGTACGTGTACCTTACATACTGAAGTTCATCAAATATCACTACAAACAAAGGCGTAGCTAGACCCACCTGGCTCTTCTGATCCAATCGCTACCTTAACATTCTTACGCGCCTTTTTTAAGTGGCGTTTTGGCGCTTGCGTGTATCAGTATTGCCTAAACTGCGCAGCTCATAAAGAGTTTATCTAACCCGCCACGCGAAATCAGCTGCCTTCGTATCTGAATATTTACTTTACTCAAGAAACATTTCGGTGCAGCTCACTTCTGTAAACTTTGACTGGCGTCTGTCGGTAAGTTGTCGTGAGCCCAGACCAACTCCAGCAATTTGTTTTGATTAGTGATGTAAGCAGCCGTCGCGAACAACCCCAGGCTCAGAGCAAACTACTCCGTACAATCAACAGCAGTAGGGAAACCGTCACGAATCTGCAAGTCGCCTTAGATCTGACATAGGAATCAGCCAGTGGTTGCCGAACGACCCTGCAAGCTACGTTCCACCGTCCAGGAGAGGCTGAAAGAAAGTTGCATTTCGTCTGAAGGTCGTGTGAGTCGCCTTTGAAGTAAGACACGGAATCTGCCACCTTTGGGTGCCCATCATCTTTTCCTTTTCTCCGTCTTCATCTCAGGAAAGTCTCCCAACTGATGTGCTTAAGCTAGCAAACCGACACGGTCTTTCATCGACAGCGAAACAGACCGCATCTCAAGATATTCGTAGGGGATCCCATTCCCCAATCTCTCTTATTCGTCCTACCTCAACATGGAACCGAACGGTATGGTGCAATTGCTCACATCCCTTCGGAATGGCGCTGAGGGCAATGATCTCTCCCGTGCTACCTCGCCGGGTGCCGATTGGCGAGATGTCAATGGCTTGGAAAGTGGCGAAGATGAGAAACCCACCCGCAATCGTCCACGGACGTACCCTTATTTCCGTTACCTCCCATACGATGTTGAAGATAATGCGCAACGTCTGGAGAACCTGGAGGAGATACTCAAGCAGTTATATATCGCAGTGGAGGCCGGCGACTTTGCTCCGGGGGCTGTCCACTGGACACGAGAGCTGAGGACATGGTTGGGATTGAAATTCGATCCGCCTAGAGAGACGAGGATCAAGCTCGTGAAGCTATACTATGAACTTGCTCTTGCTCCGGGTATTGACCCAGGAGTCGCAGAGAGATTCTCTAGCATGTTCATGGTACTAACAAAGTAAGACAGCTCCTTCAAGTTAGGTGTGCCTAATGATAGCTAATTTTGCACAGGAGGAAGCATTATCTACGACCAGGAAAAGATCTCGTCCTTGATTGGAGGCCGCTCTTTAAGGAGCTGAAGGTTTTTGTCCTGCCTCAAGAATCAGGGATGACGCACGCGACCAATGTCAAACGGAGCCATAAGTCCTTGACGAAACTGTGCACATTCGCCCAGCTGTACTTCGATCCAAAAGACTTGCAAACAATGTTTGAGGAATTCTTTCCATACTTCAGCACCTCTTTTGCTGAGTGTGCTTATGTGGTTGTTGGTCTCTTGAATCTCCTGATGCCGACTGCACCAGCACCGGCGGAGTACGAGAAGCTTCAACCTCAACACTATCTACCAACCTTCTTCCATTTATGGTCTTTGGTAAACCGATCAAAAACCTTTGATGTGAACTTCCTCGACATATTTTCCCGTCTTGCGAGAGACTCATTAACGTCCAAACATGTGCCCTTTACTGAGTACGGGATCTTCACAAAGGATCAGTCCTCACTCATCTTCACAGCCATTCTTAGACTACTGGAGATACCTGTCAGCCAGGCGACATCACCCTACAGCGCACTCACGGATTTGAGCGCAGGACTAGCATCAATGTTAGAGAGAGATCAGAGAAAACATCCTACCGCGCATCACATTGCTCGATGGATTGTCATGTCTCTCTCTCCATACTGTCTGGGTAAGCCAGGTTCAGTCCTTGCCAGCCTTGAAGCTTTAATTCAAGCTGTGGAGACGTTCTTCCATCCATCCAATACAGGTGCATGGACAAAGACCCTCTCTCAGCTTGTCTACTACCTTGCCGACTTCTTCGTGATGCGCTGGAATCGGGAGAAGAGTGGTGAAATGGAAACGCCTCCAGATAGGAGACTCAATGATGAACTCAAGCGAAGATTTGTACTGTGCCTGAGAGAAGTCATTTTCATGGGCATCTACTCCAAGAGCGGGACAGCAATGAACTTTTCGCTGTCCACATTGCAGAGCTTAGCGTATTTAGAACCCGATCTGATGCTTCCGGGTACGCTGCAGAGGATATATCCATCTATGCAGGGATTGGTTGAAGTTCACAGGACAACGTCATCACTCCGGTCGCTCCAGGTCCTATCAAGAATCATGGTGCGTACCAAGGGGTTCAGATGTCATGTTACCACCCTCCTTGGGCTCGCGTTACCAGGAATCGATGCAAATGATCTTGAGAAGACACTGCATACCCTGTCTTATATCCAGTCTGTGTGCTACAACATTCCATTTTATGATCTAACAGCAGGCCGTGAGGGTGTTCATGACAGCTTGTTAGCAGCCGACTGGGTCACATCAGAGGTTGACAGAATGGAGAGAGAGGGCGCAAACGTTGAACTAGCATACAAGGACCTCAACGACGAGGATGAGGCGATGGTGTTACGATCTTCAACAGCGGGATTCAGTGAATTCTTGATTTCTTTCCTTGGAAGAGTGTTCACACTACTTGAAAATCTGCCCGATGCTTCAAGAGTCCGGAGTGGATCGCCAGAAGAGAATGTAGTCAATACGCTTCCAGCAGCATTTACGCCGCTACTCGCATCGCTTTCGCCAGAACTATACGATATAGCCCTTTCAAAGATTGCGGACTTTGTCGCCAACCACGTTATCCACCAAGCTAGAGACGCTATGGCCTTTATCTGCAATGCCCTCTGCAAAGTCAACCCAGAAAAGGCTCTCAAACGTCTAGTTCCAATGCTAGTTCAGAGCATTCGAACAGAAATCGACGACAATGGAGCTGCCTCTACTAGAAACACTGGTTCTGATGTTCTTCCCCGAGATAGAGGCTTGGTGTGGCATGTTAGCATGCTGAGCATGTGCGTTGTGCATGTCGGTGATGCGGTTCTCAATCACAAGCAAGAACTCTTTGACATTGCTATGTACATGCAGCAGAAATGCAAAGGTATTCCGACGGTGCACGTGTCCAACTTTATTCATCACCTGCTATTGAATTTGACTGTGATTTACACTGTCGATTATTCACTCTACGAGGCAGATGTCATGGCAAAGGGCCTTGACGTGGAAGATTGGGGAAAGAGTCCAGCGCCAGCTGAATTGAACATCAAGTGGCATGTGCCAAAACGAGCTGAACTTGAATTTGCAGTTGAACTGTATCAGTCTCAGGCGGAGGGTGCTTTGCGCCACCTTGAGTCGTTGACCAATGAGACGTCGTCGATCAAGAGGGATGGAACAGGGAAGGAATGGTCAGATGAGGTCTCGAGGAACCTAGTCCTCCTAAGACTCATCATCTCTGGAGTATCTGTCTTGTTCGATGGCAAGATAGCGTCGAAGGAAATTGACGACAAAGACGCATTACTGAACGGTGATATTGAGATGGCAGACGTCAATGGACATGCAGAAGATGAGCAAGATCTAGAAAACGGAGACAGCGTTTTGGGGGCGACGGATGACGAAGTCCGGCCTCTTTTTACCTACCCAGCTGGATACCCGTTCAAGAAGGATGATCCTTTATCTATCACAGTCCACGACCTACGAGAAAAAGCCGGTGAGATGCTTCACCGCGTTCATCGGTTCCTAACAGAAAAGCAAGAGGACGATGTCGCATGCTTCAATGCCCTGTACACCGCATATCGATCGTGGTTTGTAGATGTCGGGATTGAGAGATCAGCCCATGTTTTGGATAGGGTAACGAGACTCCTCTCTGCCGACATCCACCCTTACAAAGTGAGTGGTTTGCGCAAGGAGTATCCAAGGCCACTTCTTCTGCGGAGAGCCAATGTATCTCATTTGCAGCGACTTCGACATAACGCTGGGCCGAGACCCAAATCTGAGTTGGACAAGAGGCTGCTACTTGACCTGGCAGAGTCGAGCGTTTCATTATACACGGAGATTCGACGGAACGCCCAGAGCGCTGGTGAGTCTGCAATCAAGGTTATCATCGGTGCCCGGCCGCTTGTGATACCCCCACTCCTCAACGCGTTGCAGGAGGCTATCAAGACGAACGATTACCCCCGTATTAAAGGTGCAATGTACTCACTACTTTTTGGAAGTCTTGCTAAAACAATAGGGAGGGATTGGAGATTCGCCCCAGCTCTGATCAAATCGTTCATCGAGGTCAGCACAGCTGACAAGCCTTCTGTTCAAAAGCTAGCTGCAGGTGCTACCTTTCAGGTGATGGACTACGGTCGCCCCATGGAACGCATGGTGATTCTCAACAAAGAAATCATCAAGGCTATTGCCCCAGAAGAATCTGTCGAGGCTAAGATTTTGAAGAAAGAGGACTTCATTAAACGTAAGCGAAGCGGAATCGAGGCGAAGAAGGCCGAATTAGCTCTTCATCTCGTGGAGTTAGCTCGGAATTCGCACTGGAAGAAGGCCAGCCGGACTGCCACCATTGTCATCAACTTAGGATTGCGGTTTGATACAATCGCCTCGGAGAGCATGGTAGATCTAGTGACTATGGGTACTATTGATACACATCCTGGGCTGCGCGGCCTATATTCTGGAGCCCTCGTAGCGGTAAGCATATCTTCTAAAGTTGTGGAAAGCTGCTAATCATTTCGTAGCTATTTTGTCTGATTGAAATGCGGGCTACTTGTACTCACAGCTTTGAGAATTACCTGCTTGACAAATTTAGAATCCCGGGAAAGATCTTGGTTCCCACAAAGCGGAGTGACCCTGGGTGGACAGAGGAATACCTGTCATCCTTCGCACTACCAGATGCCGAGTATTACGTTGACCATGACTACCCTGGTTGGCTTGTGTGGGACAAAGATTTGCCGGCATACAAGGCTAATCCGAAGATTGGGCTGCAATACGATGAGGTTGAGCAGAATGTACGGGCTCAAATCGGAAAACTTCTAGACCGTCATTGGTTCTCAACATTCTTTGGCTACCTTAAACAGGAGCCACGCGATTCTGGAGCAGACCGCTTCCGCATGGCGAGCGCAATGATGCTTCTCTACGCGTTTGAGCTTGTGCTGCATGGCATGACCGTAGCGACTTTTAATGACGTTAAAGAGGAGATCGAAGCTGTCTACGAAGATGGCAGCGATAAACACCAGCATAGGGCAACAGCGGAAATCCTAGGCGCTCTGTTGTCCGCAGTGAAAGACGACTCAGCAGATGAGAGAGAGGAGGTTTGGGGCTATGCGTTCCCGATTATTCGCAAGATCTTTGCAGATGGCCTTACACCGGAGAACTCGTCCTACTGGACGACTTTCCTGCATCTCGTATTACAGGGAAAAGATCCTCGACGCTCGTGGCCGATTGTTGATTGGCTTGCAAGTTTCCGGCTAGACATGTCGTCGAATGCCGCCTTCAAGGAGAGCTCGAAGATTCAACTATTACAACAGTGCGTCGTCAACTCCGGCTGGCACTTTCAGCTTGAGAAACCGATTCTGGAAAATTTCATAGCTCATCTAGATCATCCGTACAAAGGAGTGCGTGAAGCAATGGGCCAGACGATTGGCAGTATCTACCGAACTCGACATCATGAGTCATACAGAGACGTTAACGCATTGATTGAGGCTCAAAAGGCTGCCTCCTCAGTAGGAACAATCCCTTATCAACCCTCTGAGGAGTTTGTGGCGACGATGCATGATGTATTCAATAGGCTTGAGATCTGGAGGCAACAGCGTACTCCAGGACAGCAGACGCCTTCTTCATACACGTCGGGCAGCAAGACGGTTCTGCTGTGGCTAGATGCAACGCTGTCTTCACATGAATGCACACAATTGTTGCAATTCATCCCAGATCTGTTTATGGAGCAAATCCTACATATGATGGATGTGAAGGAGGATCCAGAGCTCCAATCTCTGGCCTACCACGTCTTCAGGCACTTGCCGAACATTCCTCATCAAGCAGGCCAGGACCAGAAGTTTATTGCATCGCTCATCCGCATGGGCACGACTTCTTCTCTGTGGCATCAGCGTCTACGCGTTCTAATCAACATACAAGTCATCTACTTCCGCCGTCTCTTCTTGATCTCGAAGAAGGAGCAGCAAGCCCTTTTCGACTGCGTCTCCAGCATGATGGAGGACTCCCAACTGGAGGTTCGCCTAGGTGCCTCGGCGACCCTGTCAGGCATGATCCGATGCTCGTCAGAGTCGCTGAAGAAGAATGTCCTGATGGAGTTGAAGGACAAGTTCTTCAAGATGCTCTATGCCAACCCGCTTCCCAAGCGCCTAGCAAACAGCACCCCGACCCCCGAGCACAACAAGATTGTCGTGACACGCCATGCCGCCGTCCTCGGCCTTGGCGCTCTCATTCAGGCATTCCCTTACATGTCGCCGCCGCCGACGTGGCTTCCAGAAGTTCTCGCAACGCTAGCGGTCAAGGCAGCTGCAGATCCCGGCATGGTTGGAAAGAGTGTCAAGAGCATCCTGAGTGATTTCAAGAAGACTAGGCAGGACACTTGGCATGTGGACGTCAAGGTAAGCTTTCGCTTTTGTTAGCCGTCTTTAACTCCCCCGCCTTCGCACTCCTCTTTTCTTTCCCTTATCAAGCAGTTGATTGGAATGGGCTGTGTATGCTAACTCATATCCTTTCCCTTACTAGGTCTTTTCACAGGATCAACTGGCGGATTTGGAGGGCGTGCTCTGGAAGTCGTATTTCGCGTAAGCCTAGCTCAGAAATCTGAGAGCAGTCGAAGAGAAGCCAGGAGCGAAGGAAAAGGGGGTAGCAACAGTAGCGAAGTCAATAGATGCTTGTTTACCTGTGCTGGCAGTAGCAGTAGTATACAGAGGCCCTAAACTATGAAAGTGGCATGTATATTTCTTGCATTCAGTGTTTTTTTTTTTAAAAAAAAAAAAGAGGGGGATGAGAACGATTGAACGAATGAAAAGAAAAAAGAATTAATGGGCAATTGGGAAATAAAGATGTAGATTTCTTCGCTTTCTCTCTATCCAGATAGCGATTTGTAATCTCCTCTCCAGTCCCCCCCCCGGGCGGGGGGGGGTTTCTGTTTCTCTCTTATTCTTACGTAGACCTGAGTCCCAAAACTGGGCGGCTTGGGGGAGGGGGGGCTTCTAGGATTAGGATAGGGTGTGTGTTGTGTTGCATGTAACTAGGCAGTATACGTAACTAGCGAACATCCGTCTTCCTCAATGGGAAGGAGGGAACTCGCAGAATCAATAACAAGGGTTTAAATGCAACTGAAGACTTGCTTTCATAGTTCGCGGTGAGGATGTGCTCAACGAACTTTTCTGCTTGATATGATTTTTCAATTGTATTCGTTTCTTTTAATCTAAAGGGGCTAAACTACTTTATAACTAACCCCCTTGACCCTGAATATGCAATGATCATCAATCAATACGTCCATTCTGTTCTCAGGCTCATAGGGTAGGTAGGTAAAAACATCCAGCGAAACTTTTCGGTTATGACTTTTTTTTGTGTTTTCTGATAGGAGGGAAGAAGAGAGTAGAAAGTGACTTATTGGACTCGAATCCCCCCCTTTTTCATCGACAAAACACACAAGGGCGCTGATTTGACGATGGATTTTATCATAAAGGGGGAATCCGCCAAATGTGAGAAATTCCATGAAAAAGAGATTGGGAACGAAGCAGACTTCCGTTTTGTCAAGAGATGAATCTCCTTTTCGTGAGAAGGACAACCAGCTAACGAACTCTCGTATGGACTGAAGTCGGCGGGGGCGCGAGCAACAGAGCTTTGTAGTATCTGAAGCTCATCTCAGTGGTGTTCTTCAGGCAAAGATCCTCCGTCAATGGTAATTGAAGGACTCGTGCGGCATCGTAACTCTGGGAAATGTGAGTTTTTCGAACCTTCGAAAGAGGTAAAGAACAGCTGACCACACTTACAGCAGCATCCTTTCTCTTCAACACATACTGCCCGACAACTGCACTCATCTCTTGTACTGCGACCTTGACTAGATTGAACCCCTCCGACCGTTCCTCCCTTAGCATCTGCGGCAGCGCTCCCATCAGCCTCTTCACGATCCCGTCGGCTGTGTTGTCCCTCGGTAAGCCCTTCCGCGGCTCCTGGCCAGCCTTAGCCGATCCAGCCGGACCAGCCCTTGGCCCCCGCACGAGAGAGTGTTCGTCTTCCTCTTTAATCTTGAGCAAATTTATGTAGTCGAGATAGACCTGCCCACCAAGCATCCAATCACCAACGTGATCCACTTCAACAAACCCACCCAACAATCGGCGCAACAAGCTATTGTTTCCTTCCACTACTGCCGTCGGCGCGACAAATCGACAGAAAGTAGAGTGCGCCTCTTCCCAGTTCTTCGCTTTGAGCAGAAAGTCTAATTCAGCGACATGATCATGTTCCACGCTTCGAGCATATAGCGCCCTGGCCTCCCAAATCCAAACTTCCGGAATTTTGAATCGTGTGACGAGCAACTGATAAGCGGTGTCCTCCGGACTGCCAAACGCCGCAGCATGTCTTGAAATCAATGCCCTACCAGCGCTAGCAATACGATTTGGATCGGAGAGGTGAAGAAGCACAATGAGGGCAAACGGCCATTCACCAACTGTTTCAAGCTGCCACGCGTAATCCCAGGTTAATTGGTCCGCCTTCTCGGTTGAGAGTGCGCCAATGCCTCGAGCAGCAAACAGTGATTGTAATTGCCAGCTGAATCTGTAATCGAGCGGTGAAAGTTCCAGATTTTGAGGAAGCAGAATATCGTCGATTGAGATTCGTCCATCATTCTCTGACTCCACTATCTTGGAATCCGTGTAGAACTTCAGAAGACCCCATAGCAAATCCACTCGTTCATCAGCGTGCTTATCGTCCCACAGTGCCGGCACGCCCTGCTCAACAAACCAGGGTAAGGGTCGGGTAAGCTCTCCTTTATGCTTTTCTAGGTCTCCTGCATACTGCTTGACGGCATCCTCTAGTGGTTGCTCCTCAAGAATTGCATACCACAAGTATAGGCCGAAGGTCTGCTGCCAGTTCATCCCAAAGCGTTGAGGTATGAGAAATGTCTTAGCTCTATCCTCCATTGGGCCCTTCATCCCCTCGCTCACGCAAGTATTTCCAGCAAGAAGTTCATACAATGCCCTGGTCGAGTCCATCATCTCAGAGAGAGCCTTCAAACGCCTCCATGCAGACAACTGTTCTTCGATATCCTTTCTCATGACACTATCTCCACCAATCATTGATACGAGCGTAGCAAGCCTAAAATTTCCTCCGTCAAGGAGTGCGCCACATGCTTCAACAGTGTTTTTCATCGAGAGATGGGCGATTGCAGCTTCCTCTCTCGATTCCGCGTCTCGAACTTGCCGTTGTGCTACATCAGAAACCAGCTTCTTCCAGAGCTCAGAAAGATTGTCTTTGCGCAGGCGGTCTTCGATGTACGTCCGTACTTCCTCGCTCCCGCTTCCAGCAAGTTTAGTTAGCTGATTTGTAGAGTCGCTAGTGTCCTGGCCTAGATCATCCCAGAGTATGGCGGCGAGCTTCCAAATAGTCTTCTCGATGGGCCCTCGAGGGATCGTAGGCAGAACGGATTTTGAAAACTCTTCGAAAGTGAAATCTCTAGTGGTGCGAGCCATTGGAATACCATTCGCAGTGATAGATATATCAGTCAATTCCTCCAACTGATGTTTGAGGGGATTTGGCAAATTCTACAAGCACCTTCGTCAGCATATTTGATCATCATCGGGTATAGCTCACATGGAATCGTACAGTGCCTGCAAAAACAAACTTGGCAAACGAGAGATCTTTTCCTTCGTATGCAAAAGATTCCTTCCGGTATGCCAGGATTCCATCCACATACTGCGAATTTCTCTTTACCATAGCCGTAGCATTACCAGTCATAGCACAGACAAGTGTGCCATCAGGGCCCCAACTCGGCTTAAAAGATTCATGCGATGCTCTATCCAACGGGTCCATAGATGATTCGTCAAGGTCGTAGGATTTGGATTTCTTCGCGTACGGCCACTAGAGGAACATAGGACTTAGCAAATTTTGATTAATATTGATTGTTACATACATGAGCAGGCGCAACGTTCGGCCTTATTCTTCCACATTAATTGTTCTGAAGAAATGCACGACCGAAGACTCAAGACACAATGAAAGTAATCAGGAAGGGATCTTCAAACCTCAAAGCCCTTTCCCTTTCCGCCTGCACCAGTGTTCTTCAAATTCTTTTTGCCCTGATCCTTTCCAAACAAGGAGTTCATCAGGTCAATGCTCGTCGAAATTCCATACCCCGCCAGACCGGCATTTCCCTTTGACTTAGGCGTTGTATCTCCATCGCGCTCCGTCTCTCTCAGCACGTTGCCCTGGCTTTCCCTCAGCGCCTGTCGATCCTGTTTTTTGGGACTCACAGTCTGCTGTAAGTGTTCCGTCCAATCGTCTTGACGGGAGAATATGTATGGAGGAGGTATTGAACCTTGGTTTCGCGCCAACGGAGAGCCTAAACCCTGATCTTGAAAGCGAACGCTAGGCTTAAGAATCGATTTTGGCCCTAGAAGTCCGTTTGCTTCCCCCTGAATTTCCAGTAAAGGCGAGACTACTTCGTCTTGGAGCTCCGTGGTGTTTCCATGTTCCAGATCAAGTCCCGCCACTTCTTGATCCTCAACCATGATTGACTCATCTTCTGCGATACTTGCCTCGCCATCATGAACCTCACTGGGCTCATCCATGACGTCATCAGAAGTCGAGCCCACGGAGCGCTCATCTAAAAAAGACTGATCTTCGTAGTACTGCTGCTCATCAGTCATGCTCTCGTCTTCATAGATCTCCTGGTCGTTGAAACCACCAGGTAAAATCTTGTTTTTTTTCTTGAACTCAAAGGTGTCATCTGGGTCTGAGGATTCGGATTCTGAGACTTCTGTGCTGAGCATCGAAACGTCCTGCCCATCGCTCATGGAGACCCCTGAGCCCTTGCAACTCTGACCCTTCGAAGTTCTGGATTTAGGTGTCGGGGTGTCCGGTGGGGCGCTGAGGACACTACCGGTGTTATCTTCGGTCATGTTTTCATCTTCATCATCATACTCCACTGCGTAAGTGGTATAATGCTCGACAGTGAAAATCCAGGTACCAGTATCCTTATTATAGCTCTTGAATGTGGTATCTTTAACTCTCATCAATCGTTCAACATGCTTATTGAATCTTGGACCACTCGTCTCAAAGACCGGGCTGACGCGGTCCTTGGCACGAGGCCAGGAATTGTAAAGCGTGATGGTAGAAGGGAGATTGAGCCCGTGTCCTGGTTGAGGCTTAGTCGCATTATCTGGATAGACAGTGCAGGAGCGGAGCTCAATAACGACAATGGTCCCGCAGATCTGATCAAGATCAACTGAGGCCAAATCGGTAGGGACATTGAAGACAGCGAATCCACATCCGTCGCGACCGACTGTGAAGTTGTGAACTTTCTTTAGCTTCTCTCGCGGCATCGCCTTCAGCTCATCCAATGAAGGCTTCGTCCAGTAATTGCCGACCACCGGATCATCACGCGATGCGACACCGTTTGTAGTTCTCGAGCTGCTGGTGTTTGCTGCGGGGCTTCCATCCTCATGGACAATGGCAAGTTCATTTCCTTTCACTTGCTCCATCTCTGGTTGGAAAGGCCCATTTGTGATTGCGTTGTTTGCCTTATCCCTACCGTTAGAGCGGGAAGACCGTAGAAATCCCATCTCTTCCGCACTGGGCGTTGCACTACCGCTCTCTACCTGCTTCAGTGGGTGACCCCCGTTAAATATGTTGCCTCCTGCAGTGCCAGTTTCGAAACTAACTCTCTTCTTGAGAATACTTCGCTGTCTATCAGACTGATCATTTTTCTCCGGGCTTGGCAGCGCACCGACGTTTTCTGGGGGCGAAAACAAGTCTCCACGAATGCTGCGGTTGATGACAAGCTTCTTGAGACTACCAGTGCCTGGATGCCTACTTCCACTAGGAGAGAAAGCGCCTGGCGCGAGGACACTATCGTCGCTGTCGAAAGATCGCCTAAGGTTACTCGTGGATAGGCTTTTGCCCAAACTACGCCCAATACTCCCACCAAGCAAACTACTGCTTAATCCTGTAGGCGTACCAACAGAACCATTGATGCTGTTCGGTGTACCGTATCTGCTGTATGAAAATCCAAAACCACCCTGTTTCTGCGGAGTGACTAGACGGGAAGAGGCAGAAGGGTTGATCTTATATTGTGGTAGAATTGCATTTTTCTTCAGCTTCTGGCTGCTGGAAAGCGGAGTAGCAAGCGGACCAACGCTCTGTGCATTTGGGGTACCGAAACCTCTGAAGAGATCGTTGGGGCCATAGGCGCTTGCGTCGTTAATTGAGGCTGTCAATGGCTGGGGTTGTTGGCTCTGCTGCTGATTCGGCTGAGATGCACCAAAGAGACTTGTCCCCTGTTGCTGCTGGTTTTGATTATTGAGGCCACCGAAGAGCGAACTGCCACTGGCCTGTGTGTTTGTGCTCCCCCCAAGGCCGCCAAAGAGCGAGCTTCCAGTAGTTGGCTGTACGTTAGTTCCTCCGAGCCCACCGAAAAGGCCACCAGGCTTTATCTGATTCTGCTGTGAAGTACCGAACATTCCACCGCTCGGGTTGGTTTGTGTTTGACTGTTTCCGAAGATTGAGCTACCAGGAGACGGTTGCGCGTTAGCGGCTCCGAAAAGCCCAGGTTTGGCCTGATTCTGCTGATTTCCACCGAAAAGGCTAGAAGTCTGCGTGTTAGAGGCACCACCGAACAGCGAAGACCCTGTCTGCGGTTGGGCAGAAGTATTTCCGAACAAGCCCGCGCCAGTGTTGGTTCCCGTTGCAGTTCCGAAGAGAGGCTTTGAGTTGTTGCCACCGAAGCCTCCGAAGGCCCCAGTGTTTTGACCTTGTGTGTTTTGGTTCTGCGTGCCAAATCCGCCGAATGGATTTGCATTCCCTTGCTGTTGCTGTTGTTGGCCCCCACCAAAAGCTGAGGTGCTCTGCACCGGAGCGCCGAACAAGCTGCCAGTGTTCGCTGGGGTGGTGTTAAAGGCACTTGTGTTACTTGCACCAAACCCCGTTCCAGCGCCACCAGCAGCGTTACTAAAGGAGAAAGGCTTCTGCTGGTTCTGGTTTTGGTTGCTAGCGCCAAAGAGTCCGCCTCCAGTTGAAGTCGTGCCGAAGCCACCAGTATTGCCGGTATTACCGAAACCTGTTCCAGTGTTACTAGTACCGAACAGCCCACCGCTTGGTTGAGATGTCGATGTTGTACTGCCAAAGAGATTCCCAGCTGGCTTTTGTCCGAAAAGTCCACCACTAGTCTGGTTGCCAGAACTAAATGCGTTATTGGTGCCAGTCCCGCCAAAGGGTGTTGTTGTGCTCGCGGTGTTACCGAAGAGACCAGTCCCCGTAGAACCGAAGCCACCAAAACCAGTACCAGCACCAAAAGCGCCTGCTTGATTATTAGCGTTTCCAAATCTCCTGCCTTGCGTGTAGTCCGCCAATCTCAGTTCCTGGAAAATATTGTTAGAGGTATGACACGATGTGAACGACGATCCAGAACTTACCTCGAAGGAAAACTTCTGATATGGTTGCATGAAGCTAATGCTCTGGTAGTGATTTGTTATGCTTGTGCTTGGCTCTTTCTCAGTAAAGGCCTGAAATGGCGTGCCACCAGTGCCAGGGCACTGTTCGGTTACCCCACCTAGCGCTGTGCTAGCAGGAAAAGTGGACGTCGTGCTGGTATTCGAACCAAAGGCATTGCTTGAACCGCCTCCAAAAAGTGTTGAGCCGGTTGTGCCCGTCGAACCAGCGCTACCAAATGTAGACTTGTTCCCACCGAATAAACTTCCACCTGTAGTCCCGCTTCCGAACGAAGGTGTAGTGTTTGTAGTCGTACTACCAAAGCCACCAAATGGCGTAGAAGATCCAGCCGTGGAAGTGTTGCTGCCGAAGATAGAGCTGCCTGCAGTGGTTGTTGTAGTCCCAAAGCCAGTTGGCTTGGCTCCAAACAAGTTGCTTGATGTATTGGAATTAGTGTTGGCCCCGAATCCTGCTTTAAGAAAAGATGAAGATGTTAGCGATTTCGATTCCGATTCCGATCCATAGTCTTCATCTGCTCCATCCAGAATATATGTTGTAAAAGATGAGAGTAGCGGAAGCAACATTCCCGCTGTCTTCGCCTGATGATGATGATAATGATAACGATGAGGAAATCAGAGCCGACAACAAAGACAGTTAAGCTGTAAAGAGACCAGACAAAAACCAGGCTATGAGTTTATGACATGTATAGATGCAGAAGTGAAAGGAAACACAAGGTGGAGCTTCTCCTATGGACGACCGTAAAGATCTCGACGTACCTCCTCCAGACCCGAATCCACTAGAGGTGTTGCCAAAGAGGCTACCACCAGAAGTGTTTCCGCCACCAAACCCGGTGCTACCAGGAGTGCCGAAGCCTATATAGCGGGGAGAGGATGTCGAGTTAACTAGGGCTCCAGTCGACGCACTTCGCATCTCTCCAGACTTGCGGTGACACTCGTCTCTCCAAATCTCCTCGCGCTCCAGAACATACACGCTACAGTTAAAGAAATGAAAGTAAGGACCTACCTCCGCCTGTGTTGCTCGCACCAAAGCCGCCGAACCCCGTGCTCTGGCCGGTGTTATTACCGGAGCCAAAGCCCCCGAACATCGACATGTTGTTGACAGACCTCTCTCGTCCCGCTGCAAAGAAAGATCTTGCAACGGGCTATGCTAGAATAATGAAAGTGTTGATGAAAGATGAAAGGATGGTGTCGGAGGACGCAAGTTGAGATGATCGCGCCAGCGTACACGCTGTGATGAGAAGCGAAGGATCGCAATCAGAATCCCATCAATCAACGAGCTGTCCGATGATTAACGCTGTGTCCTCAGCTGTCGAGGATGACAGGTTGGGTTTAACGACAAAGGACGTCGCTGTCAGAGAGAGAGTGAAGAGGAAAATGTGAAGGAGTTGGCGACGCGACTTGGCTGTTGGTCGTTTAAGAAGATCACCCAAAATTCTTGTTAAGACTCACAGCTGCTGCCTGACCGCGAATTTACCGGCATTACCAATGCGTCATGTGACCTCCAGCGCATATTAACTGTTTTCAGGCAGACACGTACACGGTCTCTTTGTTCTCAGTTTCCAAGCACCAATTACAGCCGCGGGATATCTATTCGGATTACATACAGTAATGCCATGACAGCTACTCTGATGGACGTTGCGCCGACTCATATTCTCAGCTATTTCAGCGCGGTTCAATATAGAGGGTTGACGAATAAACCTTGTGTAAGAGCCTCAACACGAGAGAAGCGCGATTCTCCTTCTGACGCGCGCATGCCCTGTCTCAGACAATTGAGTGCGTGTCACCACACAACTACATCGCAATTGACTCATAACTCTCAAGAAATTGCTCGACAGCTTCCAACATGGCCTCCTCTTCCGCCCACGCACCGTCCTTCCCTTTGCGACCCTACACCTCAACGCTAGGGAAACAACCCGACCGAGGCATAGGTGCAACTGGTGGTGCATTTGGCTCATCAACGACCCAGCAAGCTCGAGAAGCAGCGCGACTTGAGCGGGAAAGAGAACGAGAGCGCGAGCGTGCAGAGCGGGAACGACTAGAAAGGGAGGGGCAAACCGGACTCTCCGAGCTGACCGAGGAGCAAAGAGAAGAGATAAACGAAGCAGTGTGTTGTCTCAATCCTCCCAACCCCCTAGCAAAATAACCAACATATCTAATCGCTTGCATCTCTCCACCCCTAACAGTTCGGCCTCTTCGACCTAGACAAAGACAAACGCATCGACTATCACGAACTCAAAGTCGCCATGAAAGCCCTCGGCTTCGACCTCCCCAAAAACGAAATCCTCTCCATCCTCTCCTCCCACGGCGTTCCCCCCCTCTCCTCATCCACCAGCACCACCACAACAACTAACATCCCACCCGCCCGTTACCAAATCACACTCGAGACCTTCCAAGCACTCATGGCGCAACGCATCTTAGCGCGCGACCCTCGCGAGGAAATCCTAAGGGCGTTCAGCCTCTTCGATGAGGGGAATAAGGGCAAGATTGTCCTGCAGGACTTAAGAAGAGTGGCGAGGGAGTTGGGAGAGGGACTGGAGGAGGATGAGTTGGCAGCTATGATTGAGGAGTTTGATCTTGATGGTGATGGGGGAATTAATCGGGAGGAGTTTCTAGCGATTTGTTTGCAATGATGACGAGATAGCGGCTTCTCTTATTTATTGGGTCAATCATGTTTACTTTGGGGAGGTCCCTAAAACACCTGTCTTCCTGTCCTCTGTAGGTGTCCTCATTCCCTCTTGTTCGTTTTCCTGCTCTTTTGGCGCTTCGGACCGGCGTTCGTCTTCCATTTATTTAATTCATCTTGATATTCTCATTCTTCTGTCTGTCTACAGGCGGGGCGATGCCGGTCCCCCGTGGGTAAATCAAAAGGAACAAAAACCAATTTGAATAAATATGAGTAATGGAAAGATATGGGGTATACCACGATTTCCAGAATACTTACGACAATTCCGCCTCGCCAGACTTGTTACACTTGTATCCTATTCTCCGGTAGCACTTCAAGTGGCGGGGTGCTAGTGGTGATTCGTTAAGCTTGTTTGTCCTCGTGCTCTCCAAGGAGACTTGAAATGCCACTGGTGATTTGCTGGGCTTATTTGTTCTCAGCGGGTGCCTCACGCCCGAAACACCCCAGGCAATACGATAATTCTCCCATCCATAGAGGAGCGCCCCACCACTCGCAGGTTCTACAGGCGAATTTTAAGGACATGCCCACTAGTTACATAATTCTATATCCCTAAAATAAATAAAGAAAAAAAAGGAGAGAAAAAATGCTAATCTCAAGGATTCTTTTTGGTTTGGCGACTTTCCAAGGGAACTTGAGATACCTAGATTCCTTATGAATTAATGGTGATATCCAAGTAGTAGACCAAGGATTGATTCGTTGTACTCCGATCACCAATCACGCCGTTAATAAACAGCATACTCAGATAAGAAATAGGAGTCGGCGTACTCCGCGCACACCAACCAACCCAGGAGTCAAAGCAGTAAGAGAGAGGAAAAAACAGAATATAGCAATAATAGATAGCTACGATAACCGATACACCATCCCACCGTTTATAAAAAGCGCAGACTATGGCCATACTGAGAATTACAGGGCGAAAATTAGAGATGCATGTCCAGAGAGGATGCAGATCAAAAGCAAAGAAAAGCATGTCAGAAATGAAACGGAAACACGAGCATATTGGTAGGTAGCCTGCAGCGTGAGAAAAGGAAATGAGAGAGGAGTACGTACCAGCAAGGGTAAAAGTATGATGAGATGTAGGAAGAATAGCGAGAGAAACAAATCCAGAGTATTACATGACCACCAACAAGACTCACGCAATGAGTTAAGTCATAGCATAGCATAGCATCAGGAGCAACTCCACGATTACCGGAAAGACTCAAGTTTTCCATAACGCCGCCAGAACGCTCACAATCAAGACTCGAGCGCTATATATTCTAAGATGTCTCTTCAAGAACCTCAACTTGCAATTTCCGTAAATGTTCCATTTAACGCAACACCCACACCACTCTCCTCTTTGCAACCATGGTTCTCACACTCACTTTTCACTCCTTCAGTGGCCATGTTCTCGCTCTGCTCTCACTCCTTCATTTCTTTTGACCATGTTCTTTATCGCGGCCTCGCTCCTTCCTCCTCCCCGTTCTCAATGCTTTTTCTTGATCATCTTCTCAACTCCGTCCTCACTCCTTTTCATGGTTCTGTTCTTACCCTACTCGGTTATGGCCATGTTCTTCCTCCGGATTCACCCCTTTTCATGATCCTGTCCTCACTCGGCTCTCACTCCTTTGCTTGAACATATTCCTACCTTGTTCTCACTTCTTTTCATGACCGTGTTCTCACTCCATTCTTGCTCCTTTTCATGACCATTCTCTCACACTGTTCTTACTCTTTTTGATTATATTCTCACCCGATTCTCGCTCCGTTTTCACTTCTTTTCTTGACCATGTTCGCACTCCGTTCTCACTCCTTCTTACGACCATTTTAGCTTCCCAACCTTTTGTAGGGTATCACGAAGCAAAACCCCAAGCGGCGTTTTAAGGTGCAGAAGCCGAGACATCCATCACTATTTCAGAACCCCGAATCGGCCTTCGTTATCCTGCAGCTGTTATATCCCCATTTTCGTACGGAGTTTGGAGGAGATTCTCTGAGCTCCATCAATTCCTCTATTTATCCCAGTATTTGGATTTGTTGCGATGATGCGGCAACTTCATGATTTCATAGACGAATTACTTTAACATTACTCCTGCAACTAGTTATTTCACGACTCTACAACTTTGTTTCGACATCCTATTATAATAACTTCAGCCCGGGGAATCTAATTCCCGCCACACCGTCACGTTAGTGTTAGAACGATGGCCGTTAGACTTTTTCCTTTTGGTTATTTTTTTGGCTACCTGCTTTCTGTAATTGACATGCAAAAATTCCTCTGCTAGCTTGTGCGAAGAAACAGGGCAAACAGCAGACGTAGGATTTTTTATATTTTTAGAATGTAAGTGCTGTGAAGGTAAGGGTAAGGGGGTTGGGGCACAGGGGTAGGGGATCATACCATGAAGCAAGGGATCGGGGATCGTGAAGCAAAGAGATAGGGCAAGGGAGTAGGCGACAATAGATATGAATAATAAAAAAAACTTTTGAGAAGAAAACAAGCCATACTTCAAGGAACCAAGGGACTATGCCTCCCACGATAAAGATAGAACAATTCCGCGCCACATCTGACCGAATGCTTGAAAACCCCCTAAAAATCAATGCTCGAAAGAGAACTAGTTGGAGCAACTCGCCAGGGTGCCATGATGAACTTGACGCACGACGCATAGATCTAGCCTGGGTAGCGAAGAAGACCAGCCATGCGATCGGCTTCCTGGTCTATGATATCGCACAGAGCAGCTCCACAATCCTCTTCGATCTCTTGACCATCACGACCGATAAGGACAGGCTGGTTTTCATTCAGATTGTTCCGCAAGTGAGAAACGCGACTGAATCTTGTTTCCGCGATGGTGATCCATTTGATCTTGAAGGGCCCAGAAGGCTTCCAGAGAAGGGTGTTAGCCCATGAAGGGTCCTGCGCAGTTCCAGGTGCCGATTCCATGCGTGCCTATGAACTTCAGTCGTGTCTGCCACTCTTTATGGAAATAGGAAGATACTCACGTAGCCTTGAAATGCTGCACTCTTGTTTACCGAAAAAATAAGAATCACATTATGACTATTTTGAAATGCCTCGGTGAACAGATCCTCATTCTTTTCTTGCGTTGCCCAGACATCCTTTGCCTCTTAGCCACTAATTGATGTGTAGGAGTGTTTCTGGCTTACCTCTTCCTGCGCCTGAACAACATTTTCAGAGTTGAAGCTCTTTACCATGAAATAACGAGTATCTTTGAAAATTGGCAAATCGCACTTCAATGTATGCCCGAAAGTAGATCAGTTTCAATGAAACTCACCACCTTTTTGACTTCTAAAGTCCCAGCTTGACCTAGTTTCTTGTCGGTTATTTCTTGCCCCACGATCAATGTATCTCCCGCCGCGATAACCATATGAGCCACCACGGCCACGGCTACGTCCTGAATAACTACCTCTTCCATTGTAGTCGTAATAGGATCGATATTGTTGACCACCTCTATAATCCTCATCTGACACTCTACCATGAAGAGATTGGTCGCGGTAGTCCTCTTGCGAAGAAAGCTTGTGAGAGTCTGTTCGATTAGAATCCTTACTTCCAGGTCGTCTATTCCCTGGTGATGATTCACGGCGAGAAGAACCAATAGCTCTGACCCCCTCATCTGGCGCACGACGATGTTGCACAGTCTTGGACCCTCCAGAATTGCGGTGAGGCAATGGACTCATACTCCTTCGCATTTGACGATCATTTGTGGAAGGCGACACTGCTCGACCACGCGGAAGTGCTCCTTCACGACGGCGGGTATCGATCAACATCTCGTCGCGTTCTTCCACGGCATAAAGGGGCTGGGGTGAGACAGCCATGATTTCGCCCCTCAAGGAACTAGAACGAACTGTGGAACCAACACGTTGTAATTTCTCTAACGGTCCAGCCTCGCCATACTCAGCGTCCCGTGCAGAGTATCGACGTTTCAAATTGCCACTCTCAGAAGCCATGGGGGGAGGGGATTCCACGTATCTAATAGCAACAGGTACATCTGGGCGCCTAGAAGTAAGGTAAACTGCAGGAGACCGAGATGTGATTCGTGTAGCCAAATCATCCCTATCCGGCAGTGGCGGAGGAGGCATGTCATATACCGACGCTGTTCTCTCTCTCACAGATGTACCGAGGGACTGATCGCGAAGGAAAACACGACGTTGGGCTGCCTCGGTTTCTCGCTGAAGTTCAGCTTGTTTAGCTTTAAGTGCGCGAAGTTCTCGGAAACGCCGCAACATTTCTGTGCGATGCTCCCGGTCAAGATAACGGGTCATCTCTAGCCAGTCTTCTAAATCTGCAGTGTAAGCGATGGTTGGCTCTCCAGCTACTAAACGTAACCCATCATCGACGTATTGGCGAGGTAATGCTTGTCCGTATTCAGAGGCAATGCGCACACTTGAACGCCGATGGGTATCATCGACGTCCATGACACCTCGATAAAGTTGTTCACTCCGATAGTCAATCTGTCTCTGGAGTTCTTCTGGATCGTCTCTAGGGTTAACAATCGGAGAATGCAGCGCTTCAACAACATGCCGGGTTGTGCGTCCCTCAACTTGACGATCATCCCGTTTGCGAGTAGAAGTGCTATCATCAAGGATGTCACGATGTTTTGACTCTGATATTTTCCGGTCGCTAGATCTGGAAATTTCCTGCCTAGGATAAGAAGTTGGTTTGGTTGAGCTGCTGGCGACTTCTTGATCCAGATCCATGTACATCGAATAGTCCCTACCATCACCACTGCTCGACTGTTTGCTTCGCAGATTTGCACGACTCTTGCCGTTTGACCTTGAGTTACCTAAGTCGTCTCTTATTTCTCCAAGCTCTGAAGGTCCAGGAGACCCATTGTTTCCATTTGTGCCCAGCTTAGGAGTTCCATCTGCTCGGTCTTTCAGCTTGGTTTTGGGAGTACCCACTTTGACTGCTGCATCGCTATTCTTTGATCCAACTCGAGACACTTTGATACTAATAGCTTTTTGATGATCTGCTTCGATCCCTGGATCGTTATTCTCTTTCTTAATATTAGCAGATGTAGCAGCTTTTACTTCAGCGACTAGTCCGTCAATATCAGTTCCTATATCTTTCTTCTCTTCCTTGGTAAAATTTGGTTCGGATGAATCCGGCTTGTTTATGTGTTCATTCTTGAGAGCCGCCGCTGTACCTGTAGCATTGTCCTTAGTGGCAACAGTGCCTTGCGTGGGTGTGCTAGAATTCTCAGTACGCTTCCGAGATACACTTGCTATGACTTTAGCCTTCAAGTCGGCAACACTGTTTGCCAGCGTCGATGTGGGAGCATTCTGTGGTTTGTCGGACTTAGGTTGAAGTGTGACAGTATTATTGAGAGGGGCGTGAGCTCTGGATGCTGTTGGCTTTACTGTTGTCGGGTTTCGTATTTGCCGTGCACCAACACGGTCATCCTGACAGAGAGATTAGCAACATGGATAGCAAGAGAAATAAGGTCACTGCACCGTTCCGTCAAATCCACCTTGCGGTTGAAAGTGCTGAGTTGTCATGCTGTTTTGATATTCAGGCCCACGGTTTATAGGCTCTTCAAAATACCCTTGGAGCTCTTCATCCATCCATTCCTCTTGTCCATGTGGAGTCCCTTCATAGGATTCCTGTAGTACTGGCTGGAAATATGATCGGCCTCGATGATCTGAATGACCTTCGAAGCCTCCTTGTTGGATATTACCATGCCTATAACCATTATGGAGATTGCTCTGCCACGACATGTCTTCTTCCAACTCCAGTGGATATTCCTGTTGGAAGGACGGACCTGTCGGAGCTGCCAAGTGATTTGGGAAGCCCTGGTAGCTTCCCTGCTGATCAGCGCCACTAAAATCCGGATAAGGTCCTTCTTGGTCAAAGTTTGGGACCATTCCACTCGGGAGCACTGATGAATTCGACGTGCGATCAGGTAAAGTATTAAGATATTGTGTAGAGGTGATGAAGGATAAGTTGTAAGAACCGTGTTATGGCCAATGATGAGAGTTTGTAACTGGAGCGTTTGTGCTGTGCCTAAACTTAACACTTCCGATACGAACCTATTGATGAAAGCGATCGGAACAATTAAGATCAGAGTTTGTCCACTTGACGTGGAAGAGATTGTAATGTTCCGGAGGTGTAAGATGAAGGAAGCTAGTCGAGCTTCCAAGAGATAAATGCGAGTTGATCTGCTTCAGATGAACTCTAGAGTCGAGTACAGATGTGAATTGGACCTTGTCTTCCCACTGTCTCTCTTAAATCTCTATTCTTTCGAATTGAAAGACAGGAGTAGAAGGGATGAAGATTGGAAAGTTCCGTGACGAGATAAAGATCGGATTAAGAGTTGTGAAGCTGATGTAGGTTCAATTGCAAGCCAGCGTCCAGGACTCTGAAAACTGCTGGCCGTCACCGAAAGTTTGTTTTCAGATGAAAGAGCACCAGAACTTGGCTCTCCGTGGTAGAGATTCAAATCTGTGGGCTAAAGAAGTGGTAGATATGTTTTTCCAGGCAGCATGTTGTTCAAATTGTAGAATTGATGAGGTGTAGGAAGATGTTGGATTTTAGTGTTGAGTAACGGAGTTGAGTGAAGGTGTGAGCGAGGTGATGCAGGTAGGCGTGTTCTGTCAACCGTCAGTGGATGAAAACGCACGATGCGGGGCAGGGTTGTGTGAAAAGGTCCCGAACGAACCCGTTCAAAGCAAACTTTAGATTTATGTTGCCTCACGATATACCTAGCTTTGAAGTATGATTAGTTTCTCTTTTCAATTCCTATGTATAATATCCGGACTGCGTTTCACTCGGCAGCACTAGGTCTCTGATTTTTGTCAAGGACCTTCAAGGTGCATTCGTTTCTTGTTTTCAAGCTGCATACTAGCACATTCATATGATCTGCAGGATACCGCATATTGAGTACATTCCTAATACATACCTCTGGTATAAAATTGAACTAGTCAACGGTTTATCTAGTGAAACCATACACACGATTATTTTGATACAAACATGGCTGAACTAGTTGGACGATGCTCTCATCTTACCTGTAAACAGTATCTGTGAGAACACGTTCAAAAAGCATAGCTCATTTCTAGCAAAATGCATTGCGTTATGTATTCGTTGGAAAAACTACCGTTGTAGAACTAGAAAACGAAAACCTTGCAAGCCAGACACCTAGAAAAGCAGGTGTGGATAACGAAACGCAAGAGAGTTACATTTGAGAAGAGAAGCCCATTACCCAGCCGAAAATGACAGGTGGCGTACCGAGCATAAAACCAATAGGGTGCTCATGGGGAAGAGAATGAGTTTTTGGTTGCCAGGAATGACTGGTGATCGAAATATACCCGCGGCTATAAAGAGCGAACACCTTCCACAAAGCATCTAATCCCCCACGCGATCCCTAATAGTCGATTAAACTCCCGCTTTGCTGCTGCTGATGTGCCGGCTGATTTTGTTGCCCAAATGGGTTGCTTGATGACACTCCAAATGCACTACCTCCGAACCCGTTCATGCTCGCAGGACCTGTCTGTGCTGGCGCCATTCTGCCTCCCTGCTGCTGTCCAAATCTACCACTGTTGCCAAAGCCAGTGTTTTGTGGGACACCTGTGAACTGGCTGAAGAACGGGTTGTTTCCAGTTGTGCTCTGATTTATTCTATCCAGTCCTTGACCGGCAGAATTAACAAATGTGCCGGGAGCAGTGTGCTGGGCGGGGATTCGCAGCTGTCCTGTATTACCGAAAGTGTCCATTCCATCACCGCTGGCAAGTAGCGCATTAAGTTCAGCATGATGCGGGTTGATCTCCTTTTGGGGTATTGAGGTTTGAGGGAAGGACGTCGGTGGGTTGAAGTTGTGATTATTGAATTGCGTTTGAACTTTCTGCTCTTGCAGAGTGTTCAGCGAGGAGACCGACCGTTCAGGCTGCAATTGAGTTCGGTTAAAAGATGATGCAAAAGGATTGTTCGTCCCCGTTGGAGCTGGTTTTATGGCATCGAGCTGAGGCTGCTGCTGTTGTTGAGCCCAAGGGTTGTGAGTTCCGACCTGGAGGAAATTACTCTGGGGCTGTTGTTGCTGCTGCTGCTGTTGTTGAAGTAGCTGTTGCTGCTGTTGCTGCTGCTGCTGCTGCTGCTGCTGTTGATCCAAGCCACCAATGAGGATAGTTTGTTGGGCATATGGATTGTTCATATTTCCAAACGGGGATCTCGAGCCCTGCTGTTGTGGTTGGAATATTTGCTGGTCAAATACTGTCGGCTGAGACTGAATGCCGACCTGCCCATTTTGTCCAAACCCGTTTTGATAACTTGTAGGTTGGGTAGAAATTCCCGTTGGCTGAGAGTAAACACTATTGAGGTATCCAGTTGATTGGGATAGCTGCTGTTGAGCCGATTGATGATCCATCGGATTGGCATACCAGTCCACCGCCACACCTTGTTGATATGTCTGGTTCATACCGGTGTACTGCGATTGCGGATTCTGCACTGGAGTATCGTCAAAAAGAGAAATGGCATTACTCTCTTCTAACTCCCTCCGGCGAAGCTCTTCCTCTTCCTTGCTCAGTTTGATAGCCTTTGCGTAATCATCGTCTTCTGGCGCATTAGAGATCCTCTCCCGTCTCCTCTTCTCTTCTTCTGCATCATGCTTGCTGGCCTCGATCGCCAACTGAAACTCTGTATCTTCCTCATCTGCCTTGCGAGCTCTCCGCTCAGAATGCCGGCTCGGTGGAACGCTACCCTTAGCTGGAAGGTGGGTGGATGATGGGCCGAATTCCTCTATTCCAGTAACACGAGACTTCCAAGACTTGCGATCTGCACGCTCACTTCGTAGTCGATCCTCGTCAAGGATCAAGGAAGTTAGTTCCTTAGCAGACACTCGCACTGCGGACCCCACAGTTTAGCTGAATATTCCTGTCGCACTTTAATTGATAAAACCTACCGTTCTGTCCAACATCTCGGCCTTCTTCATCAATGTACTGAAATTCCCTGAGAGTCTTGATGATGTAGATATTCTTCCGCGCCCACGAAACCACAACTTCTGTTCCCTCATGGAGACAGTAATCTAGTACTTTCAGCGCCTTCAGAACGTGCCGCCAGTTCTTGCCCTTGTCGTTCAATCGCTTGTCGAGCATATCCATTATCTCGATAAAGTCGTTTGATCTAAACCCAGCCATTCATTAGAGTTTTATTGCTGCAGGGCAAAGGAGGATTGCGTACGAATTGTAGGTCATCTGAGCGATATCGCTCATCTCCGTACCTGTTGGGCCCCATGGGTCGTTGCTTGTAGCTAGAATAAAAAGCGTGAGCTCATAACACTCGCGGGCATCGATCAGAAAGATACCATACCATTCCTGACCTTCACCTGCACGGAAGAATACCCCTTCGTAACGTTCTTAACGCTCCTAATAACTTTCGACATGATTGATGAGACTGATTATCTTCAAAGGCCCCCCTGACGTTAGGTGTGGTGAATGTTGGCGATGAAGATGCCTTGTCGCTACCAAGTCAAAGTGATGCTCACTGAATTCCCTATTCAAGTGTATGATGAACGTAGTCTCATACGTTGTCGTGGCGCAAGATCAGATACCGATGATCCAGAAATTTCAGCACTGTCTGGCGATGATGCAAATGTGGCTAAGTCCCTCAATTTAGTGTCCGGCAACGAATCACGACAACAACGGATGAGTGCAGATATTCGTTTGCGTAATGACGATATCGACCAGGTGAAGCTTCAGCCTTAAGTGAATGGACGTCGATAAATTGCGGCGAACACTTGTGGTGAAATGTTTAGCAGCGAAGCTATAGAATATTCGAGGCGCTGACGATAGGTTTAGACCCAAATTGAGACGCAGACGCACAGCGGGGTGCGTTTGGTTTGAACGTGGCGCGTTGAGGCTTGGCGCAGCGCTTCCGTCGAAGACGATGTATGCTTATTCAACGTTTGATATTTCTGTATCTAGGATAAATGAATGGGCTATTGTTCCGTCCATTTGTGTCAAAGGAGAATGTTATATTACATAGGATAGTAAGCTTAGGATATCGATTGGAACCACGCGGCTCTTTTGAAGCTTCGGTGACGCCTCTGTGGCGGTGCGGCATCGAGCCACCCGACTTTAACTTCTCCCAAGGCAGATCTAGTTATTCTACCTCACGTATCATCTTAGCCAATTACATAGCTTATAGCGCACGGAGCAATTCGACCGTCCAGGGCACCAAACGCATCGACATGACAAGACATCATAAGAGCCTTGACCACAATGAATGCACTGATCCAATGCTGGCTGACCAACGGAATTAACAGGTCCGTAAGTCCAAACCAACAAGCGGGGCTTGCAAACAAATACAGAGCCCCTTTACCAAACTGCGAAGGAGTAGCAAATCCCAAGAACAACCGATTAGTACTCAAGGGTCGCAGGGTGGAGCTCTTGAATTTCTCACTGAAGACAACTCCTGCGCTTTCCAACAACAACCGTATCCCCCGCACAAGCAATGACCCATAGGTTCACATCGTGGTTTGTCGAAATTCCAAAAGCAGACAATGCCCTGTACCCTACTTCAATGGGTTTCTTTTCACCCGGTTTCGGAATGATGTCCCGAGATCAGTTCGGATTGTGTTCAGTGCGTGTCAGGGCTGATTGTTGCATGATGCTTGGAGCTGTGGGACTCTAAGCTGGCTGTTTGGAAGTCCTTCCTGTGTCTTGGAGATTACATCGGATTCCTGATTCATGTGGTGAAACGATTGGAAAATCCCTGATATTGTGGGAAAGGGAGAGAAGGGAAAAGGAACAAGCAATAAACAGAGAATGAGAGAAGCCAAAAAAAAACACACATATACATATTCTTAGCAATTTGACACTTACATAATGAGGCGATATAGTGGAATCCAAACAATAAATCTTTAGAAGTTACAACAAGATATTTTCCGGCCTCACAAAAACAACGAAACATAAAGACCCTGTATCTTCTTGACTCCAGCAGGGACAACTGACCAGCAACCCCAGACGACTATCCAAGTCAATGTATGTAATCTAATTGACCACGGGTATAGGCGCATTGCAGCGCCTCCCAGATATGTTCATTTATTTTTGATTGCATCGTTTTGAGGAAATCACATCCTCATGCTTGTGTTCTCGCATACATGAAATGCCCCACATGATGTGGGGGGCCGTTCGCGAACCGCGGAACACATCCTCTTGACCTGACCTCTGACAATTAATCTCCTCCCGATTCGAGTTAGTGGTAATAAAATTTGCTTTGTGATCGGATTCTCTGAAAAGAACACTACTCTGTATGGAAGGTTTCACGTTCCTCCGTGTGGTCTCGGCAAAGGAAAATCTCCCATGGATCCCCTCGATTACGACGGCCCGAGTCCGGCAGACTTCGGCCATCAAGACGAAGGAGATGTGGTGTTTTGAAGGAGAATCGAGTCCTCCTTTGAGGCCCGCGGTCGAGGCTTTCTAGTTAGCCTTAAGAGACCAGGAGTGTTGTGTCATGGAGAGAATACGAGTTCCGAGACAGGCAGAGGAAGTTCCCGACATGGAACGAGTAACTTCGTATGCGATGCGCCCAACACATATGGAGACGAGTTTCTTTCGGCATGCAGAACCTCAGGAGCCGGTGCATGCGTGCTTGGGTTTCGGGGGTTGTCTGCTCTGAGGCCCATGCTTTTGCACGTTTTGCAAGGGATACGAGGTCGGGGGAAACTTATGTTGTGGCCAACCAGCTTTCCTTGCGTTCCCCCCCCACAACTATGGAGCAGTTACGATGTAGAAAGGAAGAAACTGTGCAGACTAATGCTGTTTCCACGACACCGCTATGTGATGGCCAGATAGACAGAGAGTGTGATTCTAGATGGAGAGAAATCTTGTTTGAGAAACCAGCTGTGCTTTGAGTGATAGGAGTAAGCACTGATCCATCCATGACCCTCACAAAAGTCAATTTAGGAATAGAGGTGCGGACGCAGGGATGCAGCTGCTGAGTTGAATCACGAACTTCCGCACGGGGAGAGAGCGGTGAGGCTTCAACCTGTATCTTTCACCATAGAGGGATACTGCGTTGTTATCAGCTCTATTTCCTTTTTCGGGCTCTATATTTTCTTTCCTCTATTCTAAAATCTAGACACCCCGCGTGCGTAGCAATTATCTGCATTCTCTTGCTGTTAGCGATTCCAGAACCCCTTGACTGTCCCTATTGGCGCAATAGATTGGCGTCGCCTGTCCGGCCCGTTATGCGCACCTGCGGCGAAAGTTGACCTGTGCATGCAGCTGGCCTTGTGCGCATCATCCTTGCCAACCTTCGTAACACAGATTAAGATAGACTTTCCCTAAGATCCTATATTAGACATCTTTTGTCCTGTCAGCCTGCATAATATGGAGTTCTCTGGAATGTTCGATGTAAAAAAACAAAACGTGCTCTGTTTCCACCTTCCGTTCCCATTTTGCCAGGATATCTGCCGGCATAAAACAGCTGAAAATCATGACCGTGCATAGCGCCACGGATCAAGGTACGGCAGCAACACATGATTGATGGGCTCAGCCTCGTAAGCCGACTTAGTGGCTGATTGTAAAAATTTTTGATAAGTAGCTCACAGATGTCATCGTGAGCCGAACTTCTAGAAGCCGCGCTGCTCGGTAGTACGGAAACCTCCGGGCGCTTGTGCTGCTAAGCACGTGCCGGTTCGTCCCACGGACCGATGCCGGTTCATTATTTCAATACTCTCCTACTCCTTCCGAAAGCGTCTGGATCCGAATGCCATACCGCTGGGTTCAGTGCAGGATCAATTGCCGTAACCACCTATGACTCCAGAAGGGTTGCTGTTGTGGTTCGTGGGAATGTTCGATGGTAGGCTGTTGTTCTATGATGATGCATGAACAAGGGCGGGAAGGATAAACGTAGTTTTACTGCATGCGAATAAGAAGCAGCATATGTAATTCTTAGTATATGAATGTGTGGTTTTTTTGGGGGGATCTTGGCCCTTCACGATTTGCATTCCCCACTTGGCTAGAAACCGTTGATGATAATTTGTTTCTAGAAGCAGCATTTGTGGGCGATCTCTGGCTATTGATCATCTAAAGCAATTAGTCTTACCCTTGTGGGATGTGTGAGAGCATAGGCTTGTCGCTTTTTCTGGAACAGAGCACTGTGGCAGAGCGGTGAAGCGATCGAAGAGCCGTACGAATGATGGAGCAATGCATTACCGTTCGAACCAAAAATTTATCGAATCCTGGATTCCTAGCAGGCCCGTGCCACGAGGCAGCACGGGCCTCCTGGGAATCCTGTTTGGGAATGCTTGCATCCCTAAAGCAATCGAAGCGTTTTTTGGAGTTTCCTCCCCCGTTGTGTGTGCGTAGACCCGATGGCAGCCCCATACCTTGTTGGCTTTGACTTGTTCATAGTTTTGCCTTCACAACCTTTGGCAGTTGCAGTGGACAACCCATGTCCTAGACCTAGCAGCGCACAGACCATATGTGTAAGGCCCGCTTTTGACGTCTAAGTTGCAGAAGAGCTACTTCTCCAGAGAGCTCAACAACAGCAGTAGGCTTTCATAGTGTAATTTGACCTTAAATTTGTCGCATTGCTTTAGCAGTGATCTACTTTCAAACGTCGGCATCATCCTTTGTCAGCCATATCTTCATTGCGTTATCAGTTCTTGAGCTTCGCAGGAAAAAGCACGCGAATCCCCCCATCAAAGCACTCCGCTTCCAGAAGCGCTCCGGTCCACCTACGGGGTCAGTTTTACGGCAACCCGAAGAAAGAACTCTCAAACTTGCCAGACGCCATCCGAGAGCCTGCAAGCCAATTCAATTTGCTCAACTTTTTCGGCCCGAACGGCTCCTTTTATTGCAAATCTCTGAAGCGCTTGGTAAATCTTGCTCTGACGCTTATGGTAGGTAGAACCGCTGAATTCTTAGGACTGTCTGACCGGTCCTCAAATAGAGCGTTATCTGCTGGCTGTGGATTGGTATTTTGTGTTTGCACAGATCGATTTCGCTTTGTACGTCGAGTTGCAACAGTCTAGCACCAAACAAAAATTTCCTACTTGGAAGGAGCGACAACTTCGTCATTCGCAGCAACCAGATTAGCAAATTTACAGCTCACGCACCACAACGACTAGCAAGCGTGGTTTGACCCTTGTTTCTGAACACTCAGTTATCCCTACAGTGCGGAGCAACGGAATTTACGACTCCAAGTGTCGGCCTCTCAGCTTGTCACCGCCAGGCACATTGCATCCTAGCAAGCGCCTGCAGAGAAGCGCACGTTGCTAGCTAAGTGAGTTCAGCTAGGCTCCAGAGCTATTTACTTGTTGCCTTGACAGCCTCTTGACACTCCAGCGAAACTGCTTGAATTCAGACGAACATCTAGTCCGCACTCCCAGGTATTGTGCACGTTCCCATCAGGTTGACCTGCGACGATCACGATTGCGACAGTCTATTTCTTTGTCCATTTCTCTCGGGATCTGGCTACTGCCTCGGACCACGGAATCTTACACCCATCGCGCACCGAAATTTCGACCTCCCGAATCAGGGCTGAACGCTGGCCCCTCAAATAGTTCTGAGCTTCAATCCTAGGTTAGGATCATCCGCGGAACAAAACACGGCGTTTAAAGCACCGTCTACAACCAAACTGGATTAACCGACAGTGAGCCGCGTGGTTAAGTCTCGATCGATCGCTCGATCGCTTCGCTCGTGTCCGTTGGCTCATAACACTCCGCTCCCGAGACCCACATTGCTGGGAAAGCGTTCCTAGCCGCATAGTAAATCAGGTAAGGGAAAAATATCTCTACCCTTACCCAGTGCATTATTATCGTCTAAATGAAGGCTAAGATTGCCTGATATTCGAATTTACTGAATGTTGTGCCCACCCTGGTATCTTGAGCCGCAATACGAAGTAGATGCTGACAAGTTCGCAGAGGTTTCAGGTGTTATTATAGCGAAGGGTTGATCCTCTCCAGTGACACGCGCCACGACACGGACCATACACCGCCATCAGCGCGACAAGGCCTGTGCCGGACTGGAAAGTCGCTGTAGTCTCTTCAAAAGAGACAAAGTTGGAAAAGGCGTCTCCTCCTCAATTGATGCGGCAACCCGTTTGCGGGAACGCTGAGACAAATCTGATTTTATCCTTGGAAATTTACCTTCGCTACCATCGGATTCGATCTACTGGTTGCCCCAAGTCGGCCTCCACCAAGGGTTGTCAAAACCGCGTTACATCCTGCAAATTCGCCCCCCCTCACATATAACATTCTGAGGAACATTTCTATTGCGATCATGGACATTTCAAAGATCATTGGCGATAAAGGTTCATCGACTGCCGTGCAACCCCACCAGCAAGACTTGCAAATGCATCAACATTACCCACAAGTCTCTACACACTCGCCATCAGAGACTGGTTCTGAGCGCGGTGTCTCTCCCCATAGCTCAGAGCACTCATCATTTGACTCGGGCCGATCAGCTCCTCAACCAATGCATACCATGGCGGCTGTATCGACAAATGGCGTGCAGTATCCATCGTCTTCCCACCATCCCCAACACCCACTTCCTCCTCTGAATACGAATCTCGTTGGCAACCACCCCCTCGGAGATGGTGGTATGCAGAATGGGCGAGGTCCTGGACGGCCATCCTCCGGCGACGTAGGTCACAAGGCATTTCCTTGTGGATCATGTGGCAAGGGCTTTGCACGTAGAAGTGATCTAGCTCGTCATGGTAAGTCACAACCGATCTAGCCTTTCGAAATGTTGTCTCATTATTCTCTAGAGCGAATTCACAGCGGTATTCGACCTCATGTTTGCGAGTATCCCGGATGTAACAAGCAATTCATCCAACGGTCAGCATTAACTGTGCATGCACGAGTCCATACTGGTGAGAAGCCTCACATGTGCGAGCACTGTGGCAAGGTGCGTTTCGAGACTTGCTTCATACCGTATGTTGGCGTTTTCCGCTGACCTTCCGTCCCAACAGCCGTTTAGCGATTCGAGCTCACTCGCAAGGCACCGTCGTATACATTCTGGGAAACGACCTTACAAATGTCCCTACGCTGATTGCCAAAAGACGTTTACAAGACGGACCACTCTCACGCGCCATCAAAACCACCATACTGGAACGGTTGAAGAAGCTGCTGCGGCCACTGCCGCGGCTCTTGCATCTCGCTCGACAAGCGGTCGACCAGGTCGCCCTACCCGTTCACCATCTGGCAACCTCTCCAACGCCGTTTCTCCACTCACAACACCATCGCCGGCTGGGCGAGATATCTCCCACTCCCCCACCCATGATCTCTCTGGGGCTCCCAATATGCATCGACAGGTAGCCGAATATTCGTATTACAACAATGGCACATTGCCACCACACCTGAGAAATGATATGCAACAATCAAATTCTCGTTCTTCTTCGGGCTCGCCATCACTGCCTTCACTTGGAGCTAGCCAAAGACCTCCACCAAATACTTCACATCCGACTGGTTTCGGGCTACCATCAATCCTAGAACCTCCAACCAACATGGAACAGCGGCAGTCCAACAGTGTAACCGGCAGTCCTCACATGAGCAACGGTGGTTGGCAATCACCATCCCATCATGGTATGGCGTCACCGTCTCAAGGAGAGGCATTCTGTTACCCGGATCATTATCCATCAACGACACAACTTACTGGATCCCACCTATACTACCCAAGCTCAAATATGCGACGGCCACAAAGTGCTGAACCCCCGGCAGACGGCTATGACAACAGCCGCCGAATGCCTGGCGAAGTCTGGTCGGGCGGTGTTTCGTGACTAGGAATCATGATGGTATTGGTCCCTAGTGATCATTTGTTGTCCACCAGCTCCTGAATTGTTTTAACTGCTAGCCAAATATGTCTTTCTCCATGTCCTCTATCTGTTTATAAGCGACGCATCTTCCTCTGGTGTTTTCTTAATTTCTGCTTATATGCGGACCGCGGGTCTGCGTGTATTCTTACCGGCCTGTATATATACTTTCAAGATTGGGGCAGTGATCCCAAACTAGTACATAGCGTCCAGGGTCGATGCATCCCTGCGGCTTCGCCTACTGTCTTCCTGTCACCTCTCTTGTATTCTTCTCTCTGGCAGGTTTCGTTCGCAGCGCCTCGAGACGGGGTTTCAAGGTTTTGAACCGGGAACTGGAACCTTTCCACTCATCTGCATCTCGTCCTGCATATGGAAAGATTAATTCTCCTATCTTATCCTTCCCCATTTCTCTTCTACTCCTGATCATGAATACCCTTGATGATGGTACGATGACGATGCTAGGACCTGGTGGTGTTGACTCGGCACTTCGCATTTGTGGATAGCGAAGTTTCTTGGCGCTTGCTCAGACTTTTTGCGAATAGAAATCAGTCAATCTAGATAACTTCTCGAACCGCTGTAGCTACTGCAAATTTAGTATCTATGTAATGTAAATGGATTAAAAAGGCTTGCGGGCTAAATCCATTCTAGTAATCTGGCAAAATGGGCGAAAGTCTTGGTTGTGGTGTTCGTTATCGATAGTTGCCAGGGAAACGTGTTCGCTCCAGTTTTGATGTTTACTCCACATGCAAACCACAACTTGCTTCGTTCATTCTTAAACTCACATTTATCCCAACATCACATCCATCAGACTCTCGGTCTCTGAGGACGAATATCCCAGGCAGGTTACTATCGAAAGCATATTTATTCCCTCGACGACGAACGATACCGTGAGACCTGTTAGCGGTAGGACTCCCTTGTCCAAGGCGATCATGTTTCATAGTATCCTATAATCTCCTGACCTCTCCAAATATAGGATTCTAGGACTCCAAATGAGTGCAATGGTATCCTCGACGATAGCTGGCCAAGGACAACAACGTAAGCGGACGAAATCGTCAGTGCTCAAGTCGATAATGACACCGCGTACCCATAAGAGAAACCCATCTGCTGGAGCAGCAATTCCTTATGGCGCTCCTAGCGGCTCTCGAAGCGTCTACGATCCTTTGACTGCACTCCCACTTCTACACGTTGACTATTCAGATTCAAATGCAACGCCGCTCGGTGTGTTATTTCAGAGTCAAGAGCGGGTGCCAGTGTCATCCAAGAAAGAAGCAAGCGGAACAGACGGTAGACCAGTCACAAGCCCAGACAAGCCGTTGCACAAGAAGACTTTGAGCTCGGTTTCACTGTCCTCACTGGCGGTGAAGCACAAAGACAAAGAGGGCAAGAATGACGACAAGAGTGGGGGCCAGACCAAGGGCATGGGAAAGGGATCTAGGGATGCCGAAAAGAAGCTCAAAAAATCCAAGTCGCAGACTAATTTCCAAGCCTTTCTATCTCGGCCAAAGTCCTCAAAAGGCTACGAGCGGGCCAACGAGAACCGTAATTCAAAAGACAAAGAGAACCGAACGCCCCCGACATCTCCAGCAGCCGCTCCGCCTCCAATCTACGCACAGTTTTCCCCACGGCCGCCAGAGTCAGTGATCACGACCAGCATTCCGCTGAATGATGTCGCAGACGTAGACCACGAGATATCGCTTTATACACCTCAAGCATATACACCGTCCAAACAGCGGAACTTCCATGGCATTTATGAGAGGCCAACGCTCGCCAAACGAGACGCGTTACCCAATAACCGTCCGAAGTCAGCGTACCTGCCGTCTAGTAGCTCAACTAACTCCTTTATAGAGACGTTGGCTGGCATTAGGAAGAGCAGCGCCAACCGCGTTCTTCCCTCTGTCTCGTCTAAAGATGCATCTGGCCTGGAGAAGAAGCCGTGGGTTGATCAGATGAGACGAGTTTCTTGGGAAGAGAGGGCTTCGAAGCAAAGAAATGGTGGAGAGAATCGACAGACTGTGGTTGAAAAGCCTAAGGAAGGCCTAACAGTCGCCAAGCGAGGATCGAGGGTTATGGCTGCTGTTGCTGTGTTCAATGGCAGGTCAAGGGATGTTGGGAAAGATGTTCAGATGAACCCGAAAAATGTCGATAGCGCATTCGAAGCACTGCTTGTAGGCTAACACCCTTTCTTACGGTTTACCTGATTTGGGCTGACATAGAACCTGAAATAAAGGATTCAAGAAACGTTCCTCAGAATATGCGTCAAAAACTTCGGTCACTAGATACCCATATCAAAGAAGATTTCATCAAACAGGATAAAGCCGAGTCCATAACTGCCCAGTCGACGTCTTCTACCTCAGCCGGGACGATGCTATGGGGCGCAACATCGTCGACTACACATCCCACAGTAGGACAGCCAGAGCGAACGGAAGGAGCAATATCTAGTTCGGGAATCATGAAAGAGAATTCGAACCCCCCCAGTCCAGTCAAAAGGGCAAGGCCGAGGAGCAAGACATTTAGCATCGGCAGAACTGATGTCTTACCATCGAAAAAGCAGAAGTCAGATTCTGGTACCATAGGGAGGGTAAAATCTAGCAACTTCTCAACATCAAGCTCTACGACTTCACTTCGCCCTTTTGGTGACACTCAGACAGTTATAACTGGTCTGGTTGGAAAGCCCAAGCCAGCTATTCCCGAGGAGTTTGTGGCCTACATAAAGAAGGTACAAAAGCCAGAGAATGTGGAAGTTGGTAGGCTCCACAAGCTGCGACTTGTGCTTAGGAATGAAAGGGTAGCTTGGGTGGACTCATTCATCACGATGGGTGGGATGGGCGAGATTGTTAGTCTCTTGTATAGGATTATGAAAGTTGAGTGGAGGTGTGTGCTCCTGCTTCACTTTGTTCATTGAGGAGATAGCTCATAATGTTTCATAGAGAGGACCATGAAGATGCGCTTCTTCATGAGGTGCTACTCTGTCTCAAAGCGCTATGTACAACCGCAGCAGCGTTGCCAAGGCTCTCTGAGATTCAATACTCGCTCTTTCCCGCTCTATTGAACATGATCTTCGATGAAGAGAAGAAAGGGCCAAGCGAATTCACGACTCGGGGTATTATCTTCAGTCTCATCTGTAAGCTTCACTCTGTTGATATTTAAGTATGTGTTTCTAAAAAGAAGGCAGTCACCTACCTGGAAGCCGCACCACCCCACGAACGACCCTCTCGGGCCCAGGTCATCCTTTCCTATTTAAGAGACCCAAGTCCGCCTGAAGACGCACAACCTCTAGGGTTCATCATTGAGATGCACCAACCGCGGCCATACCGCGTTTGGTGCAAAGAAATCGTCAATGTCACAAAGGAAGTCTTTTGGATCTTTCTTCACGGACTCAACATCGTCCCCATCGCTTCCGCGTCCGCCGAATCTGAAAGTGAGACATACATGCAAGTTCACTTCCCTCGAGAACGCCCACCAGTCCCCGCTGCCCCTTACGTCGGCGGCGTGGAGTGGGAAGCCACGAACTACCTAGCCAACCACCTCGATCTTATGAACGGCCTCATCGCTTCTCTGCCAACCCTTAAGGAGCGCAATGCTCTTCGCGAAGAACTGAAGGCCTCAGGTTTTGAGAAGATGATGGGGATTTCCCTGAGAACGTGCAAGGAGAAATTCTATGGTGCGGTGCATGACGGACTAAAGACTTGGGTCAGCGCAGCGGCTGCGGATGGGTGGCATGTCAAGGATGTGAGAATGGGGCCGCCGGCGATGGAGAAGAAGGACAAGAGTTCCCCAAAGAAAAAAAAGAATACTGAGGAATCGCCTCCAAAGGTAGAATTGCCGAAGCTGGATTTGGGAAGTGAGGAGCAGAAGGAAGAGGATGTTTGGGTCTATTAAACGACCCTAGATATGCCTTTGCCCTCAAGCTCCCAGCGTTTTTTCTTCTTTTCTTTCAGGGCGATTTCGGGTTCGCGCTTTAATTTCCCCCTCTTATTCCTCCGTATCATTGATTTTCGCCTTGCCTTCTTAATTTGCATATTGCGCTTGTGTATTCCTCCCTTTTCTTTGGACACTGCGACACGGTTGGACGGGAACCAGACATTAATGGAAACGACCAGATTGAGAAGACACCCGACGCTTCCGAGAGGACGAATCACCGAAACATCAACCGGCTATTTTGATGACAGCGTGAAGTTGCCTCATCAGGTGGTGGTTGGTATGACTTATTGATGTCGACGAAAGAAACGAATTCCCTATTGTCTTCCCTTTTTTCCATTGTACATACATAGATACGAGGCAGAGACTTGAAAATTTCCAACGTCTTTCTTAGGGATGAATGATTGTCTCGACGGTTCAGACCGGAAGACTACAGGTCGCAACAGCAGCAATCTTGCCTTGTGGTGGCCTTGCTATTCAAATCCCATCCCACTAGACACCAGTGTCGCTGCTGATGCCGTGATGGCTCAGTCAGCCTCGGCGCCGGCCTTACAAATCGGCGCAACCTGGTGATGATCTGACCTCTCGGCTATCCAGGCATGCACATTGCATAATCCAGGAACACATGGCTTAACTACAAAATACCCATACATTTCCACCGGATATCAGCTTCACTACTCTACCTGGCTTTTCCTCGAGAACAAGAACGCTTTATACATACTCCGTATTCCAGGTTACCGAGGAACTTGGCGGTGGGGCAAAAAAAAAAACCTTGGGCATGACGGGGGCAATGACGAACGGGACGACGGTGAACGGGACGGCGAAGAAATCGAAGATAGTAGAGGAGGAGCCGGAGTTCGATACGATTGAGGATACGGTTGAGGCTTTTAGTACGTTCTGCTTTCTTTCGATTGAGAAGGAAGTTTTTTTGGCGGACGGCGTCATTGCGACAATAACAAGTCTGCGAAACAGCAGGGAGATGGAATGGCCACTGTATATTTCCTGGAGCTAACGGGAAGCAACGAAATAAAAGGACGAGGAGAATTCATTATAGTGCTGGACTCGACGTCGCGCGAGAACGAAGGCGATCTCATAATTGCGGCGGAGGATGTCACGGCGGAGAAGATGGCTTTTATGATTCGGTATACCAGGTTGGTTTCTCTTATCAGGAAAAAAAAACCTCGCTAAGAAAACACCAAAAAGCGGCCTCATCTGCACCCCCATCACCCCCTCCCTAACAGCCCGCCTCTCCCTCCCCCAAATGGTCTCCCCCAACACCGAGCCCCACCAAACCGCCTACACCATCTCCATCGACGCGCACACCCCATCCGTCACCACCGGAATCTCCGCCCACGACCGCGCTCTAACATGCCGCCTCCTCTCCTCCCCCTCCTCCACCCCCTCCTCCTTCCGGCGACCCGGTCACATCTTCCCTTTGCGAGCCAGGGAAGGGGGTGTTAAGGAACGCAAAGGACACACGGAGGCTGCGCTGGAGTTTTGTAGACTGGCGGGGAAGAGGGAGGTGGGTGTGATTTGTGAGTTGGTGGAGGAGGGGAGGGAGGTCGAGGGTAGGGCGGTGAGGGAGGGGGCCGGCATGTTGAGGCGCGATGGGTGTTTGGTGTTTGCGAGGAGGTGGGGGTTGAGAGTTTGTACGATTGAGGCGTTATGTGGGTTTTTGGAGGGGAGGGAGGGGGAAGGGGAGGGGGAGGGAGAGGTATGAGTGAGGATGGTTTGAATTTGGAGAGGGGGGTTCTGTAGAGTGTAGTTTATCTTAATTTTTACTTATTTTATTCCACTCTCAGGAATTTAGAATCATTCCGCTCCGCTCTCTCTCTCCGTTTTCGAGAGTTATGTGATCCTCCTCTACGACATTATCTATAAGGATTTCTCATTCACCCACCTCAAAAAGTTATACAACAGCATCATCAATTCCTAAGGGGAATGGTAAAAATTTAAAGAGGAAGGAAATTTTGCCCCATCCCCTATCCTATCCCAGACCAGCCAAACGCCAATTGCAATGAGAAAAAAACGCCACGGAATTGAAATTATGGATAGCCAGATGTGATCGACGACAAGCCACCAGCAAAGCACCCTTCCCTTTCCCAGCACAGTGAAAGTTTCAGTGATGTTGAGAAAGCGAAGGGTTAACGTCGTCCTTGAAAGCAAAAACCATTCATGTGAGTGTCTCGAATGGACCAAATATGCGTCCTCTTCTATTGGAGAAAACGCCGAAAACCATTTTATGTTGTTGTTGTTTTTTTGCACCGTAAAAGATATATCGATATGTGTCATTTCTTCGAGGAGTAGTCACGCAAGATCCCCGCCATGTGCGTGTTTGTCTGTCTTCCACCTCTCCGAGGTCTCTTCTGCCGCTCCTTCTTCCCCGGCACGATTTTCTTGATTATCGTCGAAGGATCCACGCTCGTTGGTTTCAAGCCTGCTTTTGAAAGTTCTCCTGGCAGCTCCCCCGTGCCCGGGATCTTGATCTTGTGCCACCAGGACTGGAATTCGACGTCGATGCTTTGACTTAGCGAAGGATCGTTGGCCCAGACCATGCGGGCGTGGTTATCCTTTTTGTTGCGGGTGACGAGGAGTTGGGAATGGGATTCGAGGAGGTCGATGGCGTCTTCAGCGCCGGACCAGCCGTCTTTGAGTTCTTTGACTGAGAGCCCTTGCGCTGAGGGTTGGGCTTGGAGGTAGGCGAGGAGTTCGGTTGCTGAGCGGATGTTGTGGATTGGACGGAAGCGGTAAGTGCCGGAGTCCCAGGTGATTGTGCCTTTGGTTGTTGCACCGGCGGTATACTCCACGCGGTCGTGGTTCTTGAGGATGTCGGCGATGGTACGTTTACTCTCTGGGGCTTGGTTCTGTAAGCTGAGATACCCGATGATAGAGCCGAGCGTTTGAGGCGTCTCTTTGCTTTTAAGGTAGTCGACGGCATAGGTGACCTGCGTCATGATGTAGCGGCCGGTGCCCGTGTCGGCGGGCTGCGAGTAGACGATTGTGGATGAGGCGTCGGGCCGCTTGCGCTTGAGATCGCCCATGCTGCTCACGCTGATGCCAATGGGCGTAGATGGCCTCGGAGTGGCGGTAGTAGACTGAGCAGTGACGGTGCGCTTGTTGGAGAGTTTGCTGGACGCATTCGAGGCATTTTCTTTGAAGGCCTCCAGCTGTTTCTGAAGAAATGAAGACGACATGGTTGAGGCAAAGTAGGATTCAAGAGGGAAAACTGGCACCTGCAAAAGTCAAGGTTGATTTGAAGTGTCCGTAGTGGGTGTCTGTAGTCAGGCGCCGGACAAAGGAAGAGATTTCCTGTCACAGATGTTGAATTAGCGCGGAGTCAGATCTCTAGTAATGCAAGGTGTTGAGGCTGAGGGTGAATGAAATGCCAAGACTTACCAGCCTCGCGTTTAGCGCTAACCAAAAGCGAGTCTCTTGAGAAACAATCGCTTCTTCATCTTCATCACTGTCTTGATCATCACAACCTCACCGTCACATCTTTCGGTACTGGAATATGCGACTGCGATACAAGGCAACAATAGAGATTTCGCCTTGCTAGCCAACTGCGTGTTGGCTCTTCTTTTATCGAGGGGCAACGTTGACACGCGCCCGAAAGAGGGCCAGTTTATCAGTTTATCACACCTTCATTAACACCACCTTCTAACTCACTTCAACACCGAATCACTGCAACACGAATTTTCTTATACTATCCCCGTCACCTCCAGGAGGCATTGTACGCTCGTTTAACTGCCCAACATGGCGGCTGCTGTGATTGAAATCGCCTACATGTCTTCGTACTTGGCTGTTCCGGAATCCTTGTTGGTTTCACTGGTAGATGAGCCTACGAAGGACCTTGTCAACGCTGTCCTCCAAGCTGTGACCTCAAAATCAAGAGAGCATGAAGAAGCTAAGGCGGACAAGATACACCTAGAAGTCGAGTTGGAGAATGCGGTTCGGACTGGAGACTCTCGGACACGGGGCTTGAAGGCTAGTGTGGAGAAGGGGCTGAAAGAAGTAGCAGAGTTAAGAGAGAAGCTGAAAGAAGAAGGTCAGATTGAGTCTCTTGTTTGGTCTCTTATTTGGTCGGCAGCTGGGTTCTAACATCATCTTCATTTTATAGAAAATTCTCGGTTTGCCCTAGAGTCGGAACTTCAGACCGCCAGATCTTCGTCATCTGTCTCTACCTCGGAAGTCCAAACTCTCCGCTCTCGCATTACGACACTTGAATCCTCAAATCGTGATACTCTTTCATTGTTGGAAGCTAAATCTACCACCAATGACAGACTCTCCGAAGAGCTAACCCTCCAACAGCAAAAGTTTATTGAACTCCGTCATGAGATCTCGAATCTAGATCAAGCTGCTCAGACGGCGCAACTAGCAGAGGCTCGAGCCAAGTTCAAGGAGGAGAGTCTCCAAAGCGAAATTGAGCGTCTCACGAATAGCAATGAATTCCTCAGTGCAGAATTGAAGACCAAGACCGCCGAATACCTGAAGTACCGAAAGGAGAAAGGCGCAAGAATTGCTGAGTTAGAACGTCTAAAGGAAGAGGCTGAATCTTCGGCCGAGTCGCACAAACGGACTGAAGAGTCGCTTAGGACGCGATTACAGGAGCTATCCCATAAATACGACGATTCGATCGCGAAGATCCAGGAATTCCAAGACCAGGCAGTAAATACTGAGCAATCATTCCGGACCGAGCTTGCCTCCGCATCACGGCTGGCTGATTTATGGGAAGAGTCTGCGAAGTCTGCAAAGGAGAGACTCAAAGAGCTGGAAGCTACTGTCGAAGAGTTACGGGAAGGAGAGTCCGAGATGATTGGAAAATTGAGGGCTGAGGCCGACACAGAACGTACGGAGAAGGAAGCAGCAGAGCAACGTATCTCAGAGCTAGAAGATCAAGTTGAGAAGTTGGAATCAGACATGGCGGCCTTACAGCATGTATCATCTCTCCCAGGCACACCTCGACGGGGCATCAATGGCTTGTCTACTCCCCAACGATATAGAGAGGGTACGGATACATTTTCGCCCGGTTCGTCATCACGAACGAAAGGAAGCTTGAATCTCACCCAGTTATATGCCGAGTATACAACGGCAAAATCTGAATTGGTCGCGGAGAGACGGAGGAACGAGAGACTAAGCGCAACGATGGACGATATGGTTCAAGATCTTGAGTTGAAAGGGCCAGAGATCCAGGAGATGAAAGCAGAAAATGAGCGCCTTCAGTTTGAGGTACTGGAGATTTCGTCAATGCTAGAGGATTCGCACAAGGATAGGGATCGCGCCAGAAAGGACGCAAGAAAGTGGGAAGGCGAAGTGGAGGGCTTAAAGAGAGAAGGAGACGTTCTGAGGAAGCAGCTGAGAGATCTGAGCGTTCAGGTTAAAGTTCTATTGAGCGAGATTCATATTCGAGATGAAGGCTTGGACGAAATTAGCACTGCCCAGAGAATACAACTGGAGAGCATTGCGCGAGGGGAGATTGATGAAGACGACGAATCTACAGATACTGATCGCTTCATCAGCCAGCGCTTAACAATATTCAAGAACATCCGGGAGCTACAAGAGCAGAATGTCAACTTATTAAAGATCACTCGAGAACTTGGCCAGAAGATGGAGAATGAAGAAGCCCTGGTAAAGAGGAGCCAATTAGCCGAGGAGAAGGAGGAACTGGAGCGATTGAGGATAAGAGTGGAGAGATACAAGGATGAAATCAAGACCATGATGACAACCTCGCAGAGTTACATCAAGGAACGAGACATGTTCCGTCGTATGCTACAGAATCGTGGTCAACTTTCTCGAGATGCAGAACTAGACTCGCTTTTTGGAGATTTACCACCAATGACCACGCCGCCCCCAGGTGGAGCGATTCCAACGGTCGAACAGAGCCCCAACACGAAGAATTCAGCAGAATATGCCAGTCTTCTAAAGGAACTTCAGGCACATTTCGACTCCTTTAGAGAGGAAGCAACGACAGACCGACGCACACTCAAAGACCAAATTGATAAACTGTCTCGAGAGCGAGGCGAGCTTCAAGCTCAGCTTGCCCGCGCCAGTAGTCAGCTCACTCTTGCCACGGAGCGTTTCGAGATGTTTCAAGCGAACTACAATATGTTGAAGAACGAAAACGTTGAGCTTCAGAAGCGCTCACAGATACTGTCAGAAAGTGCTGCCAAGCAAGATGTAAGAACGCAACAGGTTGCTGAGGACCTCGTGGAGGCGAGAAGCATGATCGAGAGCATGCGGACCGAAAATGCAAATCTGAAGGCTGAGAAGACGCTTTTCAGGAGCATCGAGCAGAGGATGAGCCAAGATAGCGAGTCTCTTAGAACTGAGAAGGCACGATTGAGTACGATGATCGCGAATCTGGAGATCTTGCAAAACCAGCGGGAGTTTAACGAGACAGAGACACGGAATAGATTGGAGTCACAACGCCAAACTCTGGAATCAGAACTGCAGATTACGAGACGAAGACTTGAAGCTGAGGTCGAGGAAGGCAAGAAGTCAACCCTCAGAAAGGAGTACGAGGCTCAGCAAAACCAAAGACGAGTCGACGATCTGGTTGCTAGTCTTGGAGCAGTCAGAGAAGAGCTTGTGGCTTCGAAGACGATGAAAGATCACCTTCAAGCCAGGGTCGACGAGTTGACAATAGAATTGAAGAGTGCTGAAGAGAAGTTCCAAGTTCTACATCCTCGACCAACCCCTCGTTCAAATACAAACTCTGGTGCGGAAGCAGCTGAAAATGAGGCAGACGAAGAAGACGCCATCAGCAGAGAGCAGGAGCTCGCCATCGAAGTTTCGGAACTTAAACGCGACCTTGAGCTTGCGACATCTCAGCTCGAGAGTGCCAAGGTTGACGTTGAGAATTACAAGGAAATTAGTCAAGCTGCTGAGGACGGGCTTCAAAGCATGAATGATACGCATGACCAGTACCGCGAGGAGATGGACCGAATGATTGAGGAAAGAGATTCCAAGATTCGAGATCTGGAGCTGAGGGTACAGGGCATTACGTCAGAGCTCTCGAACGCTAACGTCGAACTCTCCGCCCTTCGCGTCGAGGCAGCTGAGAAGGCTAGACGAGTTGAGGAGGAGAAATCAGCACTAGAGACAGAGATTAAGAGACTCAAGGATGAGACCGAGAAATATGCCACAATTGCAAAGTTCCACCAGGAAGATCTCAGATCACAAGTAGAGATCGCACAAGATGCTCAGGTCAATTACGAGAAGGAGCTTGTGAAGCACGCAGATGCAGCAAAGGCGCTCCAGAAGATCAGAGGCGACTATAATGAACTGAAGACCAAGGCCCTGGGCTTGCAAACCGAGGCAGAAGCCGCAAAAGCTGCATTAAGTCAGGGTGAGGATAACTGGGATGAAATGCAAAAGAATTATGAGAAGGAATTGGCGGAGATGAAAGCTAGAAGAGACGACCTCACATCTCAAAATAAGTTACTCCATCAACAGCTGGAAGCCTTTGGTAGCCAAGTCGCAGCCCTTCAACGGAGTCGCGCCACACGTTTTGATGCAGAAGGAGATGCCTCCCCTGAAGGTACTCCATCTGGGCCAGACCGCTCAGTTGACGACTTCCAGCAAATAATCAGATATTTGAGACGCGAAAAGGAAATCGTGGACGTACAATATGAATTATCCATTCAGGAATCGAAGCGGCTTAAGAAGCAGCTCGACTACACCCAATCCCAGCTTGACGAGGTTCGACTAAAACTCGATCAGGAACGCCGTAACCACGCAGATGGGGGAAGAAGCTCAGCGGCGCACAAGGATCTGATGGAGAAATTGAGCGAGCTAAATCTTATTCGAGAGAGCAGTGTCACGCTTCGTAATGAGGCCAGACAAGCCCGAGAACAGCTCGAAGTGAAGTCGAGGAAGGTTGAAGAATTACTTGCACAAATTCAGCCACTGGAGTCGAGGGTGCGAGTTATTGAGAACGAGCTGGAGATTAAAGATGGTGAAATGAAGCTCTTGCAGGAGGACAGGGATAGGTGGCAGCAACGGAACCAGCAAATACTTCAGAAGTATGACCGCATAGATCCTGCTGAAATGGAGTCCTTGAGGGAACGGATCGCAGTACTACAGAAGGAACGAGACGAACTCTCCTCTGAAAAAGAAGGCTGGAGTGCTGGTATTCCGGAGCAGATCCGTGTGGCTCAAGAGGAAGCAATTGCTCCTTGGCGCCAGAGACAAGAAAAACTCATCGAACAAACCAAGGAACGACTGAGAAATATTCGATCGCAGCTCACGGAGAAGGCTGCCAATTACGATACCGTACTCAAGGAAAGGCAGGACTTGGAGCTGCAGGTTTCCGCTACGAAGCAAGAACTGGAGGTCATTAAGAGCGAGAGGGACGTGGCCATTGCTAATGCGGTCTCGTCGCAACCGCCCCATCAAATTCAAGCCCCTGTGGCCATCATGCACAACGGCTTTGAGGAAGGTCAAGTGGCCGAAGACCACCAGCATGCTGGACTGCCAGAGCAGGAGAGAAAGGCACTCGAAGGGAGAATTGTTGCAGCGGAGAATAGGGTTCGGCAAGAAGAGGAGAAAGCGAGCCATCTCCAAGAAGATTTTTTGGCGCAGCAGGAAAAGATCAAGGAATTGGAGCTTCAAGTCGTGAGTCACTATCTGAATGTGTTGCCCCCAATGCTTCCCTTGCTAACTGGTCGCCATAGGCCGAACTCCGCGAGAAGTTGGATCAATTCGAGCAGCTTAGAGCATCACATCAACGCGAATCGATCGCCCAGGAGAACGAGTCCTCAGAGATGATAGAGAGACTCCGTCGGGATCTCTCGGCTGCCCATCACGAAGTCGATGACCTCAAGACCAATGCGGCTATCCAGCAGTCCATCGGCAATGAGAGCTCGAAACCGGTTGCAGAGCAAATTTCAGATCGTGTCGACACCATCAAGTCTGATCTAGAAACCAAGCATAATGAACGCATGCAGGACCTAGAGGGAACATACATCCGACGCACCGAGCACATGAAAACCCAGCTCAACAAGAAACTTCTGGAGGGCAGGGCACAGAACAGCCAGGAAATTGAGAGACTTAAGGCTGAACACCAGCAGGCTATTGACAGACTCAGCGCTGAGCATCAACAAGAAGTCGAGAGACTACAAACCAGTCTTCAAGGAGAAATCGAGAGGGTTAAGAGAGAAACTGAGTCGCAGTTTCAGCAGTCTCAGGCCGCTGGAGTAGCCCCCGCACCAATCTTCAAGTCTCAAGAACCGGAGTCTCAGATGCATCCTCAGGACTGGTCGCCAACGCAGGTGAAGGACTTCATCGCAAGCAACTCTACTGTCAAAGATATTCTTCAGCGGAATGTTCAGAGTAGGCTAGTCAAGGAGAGAGAAATTTTGATTGCAAGGGTCAAAGAAGAAGAGACCAAGCTGAATGAGGCGAAGTTGGAGGAAGCCAAGAGGAATGTTGAAGTGATCAAGGAAAGATTGGAAGAAGCTCAGAAGAGCGTTGAGGTTGTCAAGGAGAAGGCGATAGCGATGGAAAGTCAAAAGTCGAAAGTCAAGATTAGCATGGCGGAAAACAGGGCCAAACAAGCGCAAGCCAAAATCGAGGTTGTGGAGAAAGCTGCTTCCGAAACCCCACAAAAGCCGGTTGCAGAAGTCTGGGTCATCGCAAAGCTGGCGAAGCCTCCACCTGTTATGGTTCTCCAGCCGCCACAGGACGATTCCCAGACACAGACGACTCCCCAGCCTGGACTATTTGGACGGCCTAGCGTACTATCTTCACCACAGCAGATTCAAGGGCAGCAAGCCCCCCAAGCCAGCTCATTCGGGAAGCCTACTCCTCTCCTGACTCAAACACTAGTCCCATCTGCTGAAGGTGGTGCGCAACCTCAACCTCAACAACAGATTCATTCCTCTCAAAATACGCCAAACCAACAGCCACAGCCGAATCAGCCACAGAGCCACTCTTCACTTCCTACAAAACCTCCACCTAGTCATCAAAACGCCGGCACGGGCCCGGGTGCTCTTCGTAGCATTCTTGGCGCCAGTCAATCTTCAATACCACGTGGAGGCGGACGTGGTCAGCAGGGCCGCCGAGGCTCTAGTCTACAAAACCAGAATCAAAATCAATCTCTCCAAAACCTCCAACAGCAACCTCAGCAACTATTCCAAACACACCAATTTCCTCAAGGGCAGAATCCGAGAGGCGGCAACCAATCAAACCTCCCTCGCGGTGGCGGTAGCCGAGGAGGCCGCGGTGGGCGGGGTGGTGGGCCATCGCAGAAGGACAACACCGGAGTCGGTAGTGGCATGCAGCAGCTGAACAGTCCGGGGAATAGCCCTGGGGGCGCCCGTGGAGGTTTGAATGCAGGAGCGAGGCAGTTTGTGCCGCAGCAGGGAAATAAGCGACCGAGGGATGACGGGCCAGACGGCAGCGATGGAGGAAACATGGGCAAGAGGGTGAGGGGTACTGCTGGGAATTAGCTTAGTATCCACCAATTAATGTTTTGTACCTGTGTGCCGCTGATAGCGAAAGCTGATTTTGCATTGTGTGGCTTGCCTTGCCCATCCTGACTTGCTTTTTAGTGTTCTTCTACGACTGTATGTACTTCTAGGCGTCGGCTTGCCTGTCTGTCTGGCTTTGATGTTTGTGGGCCTCCGTGCGTATTTCACAAGCCAAAAATAGGAAGAGGTTGCAAGGGGGTGAGGCAGGCGGGGAACAATGGGGGAACTCGTTTCCTATTCGGGTGATTATTTTCCCGTGACCCAAAAAGGTGTTTTCTTGGGGGTTTTGTTGTTATGCTACTTTGTCGTTCTTACTCGCTGTATCCATCATGGCGACTTATCCTACGCTGTCTAGCTCTCTCTAGTGAGTAGGTTGAGAAAACAAAACTGAGATGCTTTATGTGTAAAATTGAAGGTGTTCCCATTCTATCTGTCCGTTCGTTGCGTAGCCCTGTCTGTCCATCCGTTGTGTTATCTCCGCAGAACACCGTCTTCGGCTTCTTTGCATTCCTTTTGCTTACCATCGCATGACATGTTGAGGTTTCCGTCTGCATCTCGTACTCGGATCAGTTTCCCGACGCGACTCCCCCTACGTTTTCTTTCGTTTCGGAGGGGATGGGTCTCGTATTCCGGATATAAGACGAGGAGGATGATTTTCTTTTTTGCGTAGGGCAGGGAGGGGTTGGTTGATTATTGGTATGTATGGATTTGTTTTGGGGAGATGGATGGTGGCTGGCTGGGGAAGGTGCAGGGGGTGGCCCTGGGGACCAGGAACCAGGTTGATGGGTGTTGGATTCATGCTTGCAGGTGATTTGTCCGAAGCGGCGAAGGGAAAGAGGGGATTGAGCGAATGACTTTGCTTTGGCTTATGGGTCGGACGAAATATGCATAATGTAAGCCGCGAGAAAAGCAGTTTTCACCGATATCCGCACACCACAACTCCAGAGTTCCTCACTCTAGTTTTAATTACCACCGCACAGATCAATTTTTTTTTTTTTCAAGCAATCAGAAGGGAAAAGAGGACCCTGCGAGATATCAGAATTTCTCAACCTTTCTTGATGAGAAGGGGGGGAGTTGAAGCAAAAAAAAAAAACATTCATAAGCAATTCATAAGCATTACCTACCTGGCTTCCTAAAATACATTTCCCCTCCCGCGGCCTCCCTCTCCTCTCCTCTCCCCGCCCAAGGACGCATGGAGGGGGACGATGATCTCGGGAGAGGGTTGTTTTAGACTGCACACGGGTGGTCGTGTTGTGGAATGATGAGAAGAAGAAATCGAAAATTTAAAGGCTGGGAGAAGGAGGGGAAATGGGAGGGGATGAGAAAGGATAGATGGATTTTAAGGGAAGGAAAGGAGGAGGAGGAGGAGGAGGAGGAGGAGGAGGAGGAAGAGGAGGAAGAGGAGGAGCGGTCGAATGTTTTGATTTTTGATTTTTGATTTTTTTTTTTTTTCCCGTGAAGATTGGTTGAGTAGCTAAAATATATTTGCACCATCAAGAAGATTCAAAAAAAAACAAACAAATAAATAAACAACTTCATCGCCCTTCCCCCCCCCCCCCCCCCCCCCCTTTTTTTTCTCTTCCCTTACGCACCAAGACCAAAAAAAAAGGCCAAGACCACGACAACATCCGTTAAAATAAAAATAAAAAAAAGCCTTGTTTTTTGTTGTTGGTGTGTGCTGGGAGAGGGAGAGAGAGAGAGGGAGAAAAGGGTTGTTTGGGCGGTGTGGGTTTCGAGAAAGCGTGTTCCGTAACTTGATGGGGGTTGTGATGGAGTGATGGAGAGAAGACATAGATATGCTATATGAGAGGTACAAGACATCCCTGATTCCAACACCTGAGAGCCGTGGTACACCAGAACCCATTGGTTTAACCATGGCCTGCTCATCAATCCAGTCGGACCATGGCGAGTTATCATCTCTCACTAGCTGAACCTGCACATAAATCGTCGGGTAAATATTCATTGTACCGTTTGCATTACTGATAGCAGCCCAGCCGGCATACCCTTGGAGGTTCCCAAGGTGCAGCATATCTGTATCAAAAAAGCGACAATACGTCTGACCCGGTATGATTCATGGCGATTATCCCATGGACCGTTCCGTCGCCTCCTTGCTGAGGTATTAGCCAAAGTAGCATGCGAAGCTGAAAATGAAATTAAAAAGAAGAGTATTAAAAAATTAGGAAAACTCAGATCTTACTTCATGATGGTGAGGGCCAAAAAGGCCCATGACCGTAAGCAAACTTCTGGGCAAATCGGTGAAACCTTCCCTATAATTCGAGAGCCCATTCATTGGATGAGTTGCGGAAAGGCTGGATTCGAAAAGAGTATTATACCTCGAACCAAGCCCAACCAGTTCCTTTGAATGCCTCCTGTCGAGTGACAACCTCTCCACCCATCATGTAGACGTGCTGAAGCCCATCGATTTTGCCATCCTCGTAGAGCTTAATAGCAGCTCTAATATTGACATGATGTTGTTCGGGCTGGCACTGGGGGGTTGCTTGGGTCTAGGTAGCCACGAAGCTCTTGGATACGCTTCTGGACATCAAAAACTAGAGGCATAGGCATTGCAGGTGAGGATTCGATTGTGTTCGCCATCATAGTGATGACTTCTAATGATGGGCTGAGCTGTACAAACTTTGCGTTGGGAAGGTTGAGGTGGTGAGGTCAGCGGTAGCCAAGCTAACAGCACTTTACCTAGTCGGGATAACCCTCCATGGTTGGAGGCGAGTCCACTAAGATAAAATATATATATTTCATTTTCTTCCGCTGTGAAATTTGATTTTCATGATGTATTTATTGTATTTACTGTATGTATGTGTGTATGTACATACAATACATACAAATAACCTTACAATAATAAGTCCACAACAAATATGGGGGGGGGGGGGTTCTCCTTCCTCCTCCATGCCCATGAACAAGTGAATATAACGCTCATACCGCCTCTCCAAAAGACGTCCTTTATTTATCTATTTACTTACCCCGCTCATCCACACATCTTTCTCTCTCTCTCGTAAACAACTCCCATTCCCCGCATCCCCCCAATTCATATTTGGAAAGACAATCCTATCACCAAGCACCCTCTATCTCATTTTCCTTCTCTGAAGATTTCATCCCCGACGTACTCCCTGCTTTCTTGGGTTATGTATGGGTTGGAGATATGATGATTTTTGAGGGTAGATACCCCTGATTCACCTTAATCGCCTGCATGGGCAAGCAAGTAATCAAAAGTGAAACAAACACGCAAGCAGACGCGTGATTCCTCCAGCCTTCCATCCCATTCCCCTTTCGTTCTCAGCCAAATGCTTCCTCTCGAAAAGCCCCTCCTCCTCCTCAACCATTTCAAAACCACAAAATTGACCTCAACTCCTAATAAAACAAAATAAAGCCACTGACTAATTCTCTGTATGTATGTATGTATGTACATAGATATATACAATACCATCTCAAGCCATTCTGTCTGTTGCTTGCCTGCTTGCCTGGTCAATAGGGGCTATTGAGCGGTAGTCAGAACTGAAGGAGTATATGGTATAGAATAGGCAGTACTGATCGACCACTACCTGAGCGCTCAGCAAAAAGCAATGTGAGAACCAGTATATAGAGGTGACCTTGCCGCCAAGGAACGTTTTGACCCTCGCGATCAGGGCCTCGGTGCACCACAATATGGACTTAGACTTGGCTTTTAGCTAGAACAACATGGAATATTATGAAAAATTGATAGTAGTTGACATGTGGAATCGCCCATACAAGGCGAATGACCAAAAAGAGTGAACACGCGGCTATACCCCAGCCATTACAAATAGAACAAACAATGACTAGGCTTCATGTCATAGCGACTGACCAGACCACATTCAACCAGCCAATCCGCAAAGATGCTAGGAATCAACAAGAACAAGCTCAAGCCCCCATCCATATCCATCCCTCAAAACACCTACATAACATACGCACACCTACCAGACTACCGAAAAAAAAACAACAGATAATCCTCCCATACTTTTCCGTAGAAGAAGAAGAAACCCCCCCCCCCCCCTACTTCTATACCCCTATCTTTCTTTTGTGTTTTATTTGTGGCTTGAAATAGCCATGACGATGGATATAGAATGCGGGAAAGGTGAAAGGGAGATGGCAAGGAATCTTGGAGGTTTGGGTTTAGGAGGGCAGAAGCATGTCGCATATGTGTGTGTGTATGTATGTATGTATGTATGTATGGTCGGTGACTTTGGTCGTTGGGTTGATGTGGTTGGTGGTTTAGTGTGTGGTGGTGGGGGAAATAATGGTAAGTAAGTATGGCATGTGGATGATGTGGATACAAAATGTGAAGGAACAGATGGACGCCATTGGGGACGTTTGTTCGAGGAAAGAATAGTGTTGTTGTGCCATGTAACTACCTAGGCTAAATAAACTAAGCTGGTCCAGGCAAGTATGCTTATTCATGCTTCCCTCACTCTTGGTGAGTTGTTATCTCCTTTTCCTTATGTAGCATGTAACCCTCTACATAAATCGTCTCCACACGTACAAAATATTTTCTCTTGGAGTATATTTGACTTTTCGAAACACTCCTCACACATCCCTCAAAAAAAAAAAAAATTAACCACTTTCCTTCTTCGGACGACGAGGATGGGGAGGAGGAATGTTGATTGGGCTGTTGAAGATAGATCTCGGTCCTAACGACAAGAATTAATCTTCAAAGCACAACCCCCCTTCATCGCTTTCTCTTTTCACCCCATTCTCTCTATCTGCTTGCCTATTTCGTAAGGATAGAATAAGCTTAGCTCTGATTATCCAACGTATTTACGAAAGAGACAGATAAGTATCTCCAACCCCATCTCTTACACGTCAGCCTTTCCTTCAACATCTCATTTCTATCCCTCTCTCCCACCCCACCCCAACCAAAGAACCTAAAATCAAACGAAAGGGGGGGGGTGCGGAAGAAAGTAACTCAGAGGAACTGAGTGGGGCTGGGGATGGTATAGGCGGCGCATGATTTGATACATGATACAAGCAAGCATGGAAGGGGGAGGAGACAGCCGAATTTTTGCAAGAAGTAAGGAACATATTCAACCCAAATGAACGAACGAACGAACGGAACAATAGTGAACGAGATATCTCCCCAAGTTTTTTCTTTAAAAAAAAAAACCCCCCACCTGTGAACTCACCGGACAATCGCAAAAGCATCTCTCCTCTCCACCCACGAAGAAACAAACGAGCTCACAAACGGAACCAAGAAATCCCGAACCACCTCCCCATCCCGTGAAGCACCTCACAAACGCATGACAAGGAGCTCCTCCCAATCTACCACCCCTTATAACCCATGCCTTAGCATTCTTCGGTACCCACAACTCCTCACATATCATACGATCCATCCATCAAAATCCCTACCTGCCCAGCATTTCCCTTGCAAAAAAAAAAAAAAAAACACGCTCTGAACTTTGAAAATCAAAGTGAAAAAAGATCTGCGTCTTGATCAGCAATCTATTTCAGTGGAGAATGCTTGCTTTGCTTTGCTTTGCTTTGCTTTAGCTTGGCCGGGGGGGGAGGAGGGGTTAATCTATAATGTAAGCGGACAGGGAACAAGGTACTAGGTACCCAGGGTCATCCCATACGTCCCCCAATAATAAACGATGGCGATCGTCCATCCAGGTATATATGTACATATATATATGTATGCATGCATGGATGTATGTATGTACATACATCACGGGTATCCACTTCTCACCTTACTGAATTACCCCGCCCCCCACCCCCCTAGCTCGACAGAGCCTGTAACAATTTCACCTTTCTCAGTCCCCGGTTTTAAGTACCATTCCCCTCCCCTCCCTGAAATATCACAAAAGACAACAGCCCTAGGCACCTGGGCAGGGGTGGAAAAAAGAGAGAAGGTGCGGAGGGATAAACTAGACAAACAAGCACAACGGGAAAGGCGGATACATATTCGGTGCAGGGTGGAAGAGAGATAGTTGCGAGGAAGTTATTTATGGGGTTGGGGTGGATGGATGGAGGGGTGAGAGAGAGATGGATGGGCGATGATGGGTATGGATGGATGATTTAAAAATAAAATAAAATACAATAAATAATTCTCTAAATATTCTAGCACTGGGGATATATGTATGTATGTATATATATTATATATATATATTATTATTGGGTTGCTCAGGTATTTTATCTACAAGAAAGCAAACTCGTTTCCATCTCAATTGATTTTCCCCCTTCCTTGGCGATGAAAATGGGGGAGGGAATGCTGGAATGAAAGAATTTGCAAACGTAGTGATTTGGTTTAGAGGGGGGGGGGGGGGGGTTTCTTTCTCTCTCGCTGGATTATTTATTTTTTTATGTTTTGCGAAATTGTACTCGGGTTACATTGATGGGAGATGCGTTATTTGACATGTAATCTCTACATTCCACAGCAAGGAAACAGCCTCACCACTTATGAAGACGCCGTTAATAGTTCTCTCGACTTCGCCGCTCGAAGTGTGCTCTCAGTTTACTCTGTGCACATGTCTCACTTCGTATTTTTACTCTCAAAGGACTCGGCTTCGCCGCCTAGTGTTCTCACGGCGGAGTTCCTTTACTCCCATAACCTCGGGGGATGCGCCCCTCCAATGCCATTCTCGTAATCTCTCACAACAACCACCACACCACCGTCCTATCCATGTTTTGGAATATGCTCCACGATGAACAATATAGCATGATGAATCAATTACGAAGAGAGGGATGAGGCGTTTGCGCTAGGTCGTAGCATGAAACTAAATAAATGGGAAATGTGGAGGGAGGGTAATCCGCACTTCGTGGTCTTGTAGCGTTGTTCAACGCCGACGTCCCCTATCCCTATCAACCAAGACATAGCGGCCAAAGCAGATCATATGTCTGAGTCGAGTCTGATTCGCTCAATGCATACACGCGGAGATTAATGTAGTTTTTCTTCCCACCATGTTCCATTTAATATTTTTTTTTTTTTTTTTACCTCTAGTACACTAAGATTTGGTGTCGTCACTGGACAATTGCGTGCTGCATTCCCTTCACCGCTTTCGAAAAGAAAAAAAAAAACGAGCCCCCCCCCCCGGAATCCATCAATCCCACCCATCCTCCCGAAAAGACAATGAATTATTTTCTTTTTTCCGTTCTTCCTTCGGGCGGTTCAACAACCCACCCGGCACCATGAACTTCTTTCCTCAGAAAGGAATGATCATTTCGTCTTGCCGCAAATCCCGGGGACCCCCTCGGCTTCGCGATGACCCAGCGCGGCCCAGCCCCACAGAGGAAGGTCGTTATCCCAATTCCGGCAGAGGACGCGTGGAGATCCCTCATGGGTCCCATCCCATACCCACCGTATCAGATATCGGGACTACCAGGGCTGCTCTGCAAGGTCAAGCTTTCTCCCTCCTAACCCCAGAAGAAAGAACTACGTTGCATCTCGTACATCAATTATGCAGGAATTTGGTTTTTGACCCCGCCGCACGGCAGACTGATGTGGTTCTGGTGAGAGCAACAGTGGCATTAAGGTGATTAATATGGATTTCCCCCTGTCGGTGGATGGATTAGACTTTCCAGCAATGATTCTACGATGGCCGTTTGGGTGAGAGGGATTGTAAGCTTCTTGCGCGCGGTGGTGAGATTCCCTCAATTGGAAGCAAAGCTTATCCGGTTGCTCGCTACCCCACCTTTGTAGGCAAATCACGAGGTGGTTCGCCGAAGGTTTTCTGAGGGATTTTCGCCCTGGTCCTTCTGGTCATCCGCAAATTATACTACCTGGAAGTCAACCGTAATCTGGGGTCAACCTTTAATCCCAGGTAATTACAGTAAATAGATATCTTCAATGGCATAAACAACATACTCGAGTACATGGGATGGGAAACTGCGAGAAATATCTTGTCATAGGAAGTTTGATGTGAAGCCAGGCAAGTTAGCAATCGATCTCGATTCTGGATCGATTCTCCCAATGGCTAGGCGTCTAGCTGCGACTTCATCGGTAAGTGGTGGTGATTGCCAGTAGGAGAACCCATAGTCTAAATCCAATATCGAATGGCTCACAAGCTGACCATGTCGAGCTAGGTTGAATACAGACCCGACGGTTTAGACTTCTAGAGTGCGATGCGGCTGTCTTCAGAGTGGCTGGCGTACGTCCTCCGTGTTTCGTATTCCAGGAGTTTTGATCTCCCTTCAAGCCTCCATGATGGATCCCTCCTCTATCTCAACTCAACGCCTTCTTTATTGCTGAAGTGCGAGGGTATCGTACGTCCGAACGTCACCAGACCTCATGTTGATTAAGTCAAGGTACTAGAACCATGTATATTCCACGTTCCATCCTAGTGCAGGCTTCTACTTTATTGGATGGGTCGCCCATTACATGTTGTTTTAAGATTAGGACGGGAGATGGCAACGAACTCTTCGATTGAGGACAAAGCGACAGTTCAGGAACCCCCGTCAGATCATATGTGCGTGCCCGACTCGCCAAGAACGTTTGAAATCGGTTTGATCTCCGAAGCCTTCTGGTGTGATTAGAGGGTCTACTGCGGTATCCGATGTATATATTGTTAGCGTGGTGGAGTGAGACCAATGCCGCTTTGCTTACTGGCTTTTTCCGTGATGCCGTTCAGGAAGAACTTCGAAGCGCTAGGCTTTCAGATCATCTGTGCACAGGTAAACCAGCACCGGGCGCCCTACTACGTACACCACGCTACCATTCGCAGGGTACCAGAGTATTCCGTGCAGGAGTAGCGAACGTAGTACGTCTTAACTTCTGCGTCCCCATCACACTTCGGTTACAAGTAGACAGGTTGAATCAAGTTGCAGATTGGCCCGCTGAATGTTGCTAGTCCTGAGAGGATTTTCGCGGAGTACTTCTGATTTCGCACATGCAGACCGTCGAACTTTCCACTCATTTGGGGTGGTCCACGTAGTCTACCATTGCGCGTACCCGTACACAGTTAGTCCGGAGGACATTTCGATTCCTGCCGTCGGGAGAACGACCCATTTGGAATTTTGATACGAGGCAAAGTGCGGCGATGAATCTCTTTGTGGATATCCGCTGCAGCTGATCTGCGATGGATGGATGCGGCGAGGCGTGGAACCTGATTGCCGACGGCTGGCTCAATTTCCGTCGCCGGGCAATGCGTCAATGGTGACTCCTATGCCAGAGGGCTGAGGGGAAAATTGATCCATCTCGCTTATGCCCCTGATCCTCGCCCCATGTTCCAAATGGAGAAAAAACGTGGCATCCTTGCCCTGCACAATGCACTTGGCTGCATACACCACATCCGCCATTGGATCCTTGTTGACGATTACTACGTATTTGTTGACAGAGGCAAATTGTATTCCGCTCTTCAGGGATCATCCAGGTCGACCTAGACAAGATTGCAGCCATCACATGAGGAGCGCCTTATCTGTCTGAGTCGGCTCTGTAACCCTATGGGTTTTGTAATGTCGTACTGCCTTAATCCACGTCGTTCCCTCGCAACTGATCCGTCTCACCGAGGCCGGCTACTTCCGCGTGAGGAAGAGGAGCGATGGGTGGGGTAGGATCGCGTGTTCTCTCAGGTATGCTGTTAACGTGGTATGCCTGTATCGACTTAAGTTTATGGGGAATACGTATGCGAGGTGCCTACTCCCGAACCCAAACCCCACAGAATTTTTGTACCATGTCACTACGTTGCGAGACGCGAAGGCTTGAGTGCGCGAACGAACGAGCGACCGAGGCGACAAGAGCAAACCCACCTCGCCTCTCCTCCTCCGTTTCTTCAATCCGTCGATAGTTAGCTTGCCGTGGGATGGTTCTATCCCAGGCCTACGCTAAAGTGTTCTGAAACTCGAGCGAGAATGTTCCTGGGCGCCATCGATATGTTTAGTGTGTGGACTGGGGTCATGGCTGATGGATCTGCGGGGCAAGCCACCGTCGTCCATTTTTTGGGATCGTATATCCCATGCCAAGTGTCAGAAGGAAAAAGCAAAGAAAAAAGAAAGGTCATCTGCTCTGGTGTATGATGGCTGCACATCATTGTCTGGGAACAGGCCCTATTGGCTGATCTGAAAATCCACCCCTGACATCCTACCGTAAGCCAGTTCTCATTTGTTTCGTTTCACAAGCCCCTCACCGCTCGATTTCAGTACGAAGAAAATCATCTATATCATCTCTCATATTGCAGATGGCAGACGTAGCATAGACTGGGATGCGGCGAATGCGGTACTGTACGATAGCGGAGATTGAAAGTCGCCGTCCATTGTTCTAGAATTAATGACGCTCCGAGAATGTTTGGCAAAAAGGAATTACCATATGTATCAGCGGAAATCGCCACCGTCGTAGACGTAGACAGGACAACTGTGGCACAATATCGTAACATCCTTGAGGGAGCTAATCTCTCGGTGTCGCACCTTCAGGTTATTTCGGGGTCGGCGATGACAGCCGGACGTTCGCTGCGTTCGAAATTTGTTTTCCCGCTTGTTCGCGCATCATCGCCAGATTTAGTTGTCATGCTTCTAGATCCACCGTTAGGACAGTTATTACCCGATTACGGAAAATGCTAGCCGCAAACTTGCGTGAGGTTTGTCGTCGTCCATGATGCCTTGGATAAGGAGTTTATGTGGGACGCAAGGTCTACCCGACTCGATCCAGGTGCGAAGATGCTTTCTGATAGCCGAACGAGACACTCGTAGATCCGTGGGGTTAGTCCGGTGCGGAAGATCAGCAACCGTTTTTGTGTCCAAAATAATCCGTGCTGTGCGACCAACCAGTGCGCCACGAATGACCTTTCTCTATTTTCCCGATCGCGGTGGGTTGTTGATGATGGGTTTCAACCGAACCTCCCTCGGACGCTGAAACTCCACCCGAGCAGTGGTGCCACCCTATCCTACTTTCTTTTCCAGTTATGAACTTCCTACCTAGGAAAAGCCAAGGAGAATGGCCACCCACCGCGGGGAGGAAGTGGAGTGGGATGCGCCCGAAAGCCGCCGGTCTGCCTGGTGGCTAGTTCTGTTTTGTTTGCGTCTGCGAAACCCGTTTCTTGTCACCTTTTTCTGCGTGTTTCACAGTTATTTCTGGGCCTGGCAGGTTGCGTATGCGAGGCGGTAAGAACTGGAGCGTCTAGTGCAAAGCTCGTACTTTGGGCACTGCTATCTTAGAGAATCCCTAGTCTTGCTACGGGCGGCAACGTTGCAAATGAAATCTCTCCCAGAAAAAAATCAATCTATCTAATCGAGTGAACATGCTAGATCGGCCGGTTGATCGGCCGGCTGAAAGAAGACAGGAACAACCGAAAGCTGAGCTTGAACCTGTAAGCAACTCCCCTGAAACTTGTTCGTCTCCCAAAATTCATGTTGGGATGCGTAACCTATCGGTGCGCCTTGTTTGCGCGTAAATGCCAGGGTTGGAGAGAGTGGGATTATTTTCTCCTATGCAAGAAGAAACAGCTGCAAAATTTGGGACAAGTAATAGGATAACGCACGCGTGGGCGTGATTGGACTTGCCTTCCACTGCAAGTCTGTCGGATCTGCCAGGGCAATTCATTGGTGTTAGAGAAATCTGGCGTTCAGTCAAACTATGCGGTTATGGGTTGTGTGATAGCATATGTGGTGCTTGACGCTTCGGTTGGGCAAATCCCTAACGATCGCGCGGCCTAGCATGCGATGCGATGCAGGGCTGCTAGAATGCTAGAACGTACTCCGTACACGCTGCGCTCCGTACTCGTAGGTAGTGCTTGCTGCTGTCCGCCGTGTCAAAAAGCAACGCCACGCGCTGGGGAAGTCTCAAAGCTACCAGGTTACTCCGCACAATAAGAGGAGTGTCCTAAGACAAGATACTCGCTATCGCTATGGTATGGGGTTAGCTATAGTGTATGATGTAGAGTGTAGAGTCTATTCTCATCCCGCACTCGTACTGCTCATCCTAGGGTGTCTTGTCATGTCTTGCTGACAATTCAGAGAGTTGGGTTAGCGTTGCCAGTTATCCTGGTGGGCGAGGACTGGGTCTCCCTGTCATCTGTCCATCCCGGCCTTCACCCCCGGTCGGCATCCTCGTCTGATTAATTGGCCTTGCCCAGTTGGACCTAGTCTCAAATGCGCCCCCAGGGTCACACCAAGAAGCAATAAATTCCCTTTCCACATCTCTACGAAAATCCTCCTCCGACGCTGTTCCAAAAGTTGCTTGCATCCAAGGACCGACAGCCACCTGCAGGCTGAAGGCATCCAAAGGTATCAGTCCAGACATCAGACAGGCATCAAGCATCTTCCCATTTCCCTTCCCTTCTTGGACTGGTGCTAGTAGCGGTCCCGCCGCTGCGTCGCCTTGAACCTAACCTTTAACCCACACTTCACATTGCCAGGAAAACTCACGGACCCCAGTGTCAGAGAAGGCAAACTTCATAAGATCGACCTCGCGCACCCCCATCCTCACCTCCTATCAGATCTCTTCCGTGTGTTGTGTGTCATCTAGGTTGCACACTTTAGACGAAGCTCTGTGTCTTTTGCCTCTCGATACTCCATTCGATTCGATTCCCGTCTGCTCGTCATCCATTGTGTATTATTGTGTCATTATTCCCATCTCGGCGGCCCGTTTGCATTTTTTTTTCTCTATTGCGCAATAACCCGCGTAAACGTATTAGAAGCTGCTTGCGGCTGTCTCCCTTTCTGCATATCGCCACGGCGCACCCGTCTGGCAACAGTCTTGATTATCACCAAATTCGCTTGTTGTTACATCGGCCTCTGCCCGCCTGCAAAAGCAGGTATCCGCGTCAGGTCACACCAAAGAGCTTACCGGGACTCTGGGACACGGCTTCATAACTATTGCTGGTGAACGCAATTCGAGGTATGTGGGTTTTCCGTCCTGTTGTTTGTTTGGGAAGGGGGACACGATACTGCAAGTTCATGCAATAAAGCATTCCCCAGATCTACACATTCCGAGTTTTGTATCACCTCCGAAGCATCCAGGCTGAACCTCGCACAATAGGCAATTTTTGATAAATCAACCTCCAAGATGGATATTTTAGAGCTCATCGACGATCGGGAGCATTCAAACGCTGGGAACTCTGCTCGACCCTTCTCTTGTCCGTGGCCAAACTGCGTCAAGGTATGTATTTTATCCAGAAGAATGGTGCTGTGTATTGGGAGTTTGCCAGTCTTCAGATGCTTATGAATTGTGTTTTCTCTCGGAACAGAGCTTCAATCGGAAATCAGATCTGCAGAGACACCATCGTATCCACACAAACGAGCGACCCTACTCTTGCAATCACGCTGGGTGTGGGAAGAGTTTCATTCAGAGAAGCGCCCTGACGGTGCACATTCGAACGCATACTGGCGAAAAACCCCATCATTGTGAATATATCGGCTGTGGAAAATGCTTCTCCGATGTAAGTATTTGTTCCTGGCTTCGCAATTGTGGTGAGCCTTTTCTGACCTTTGGTGCAGTCATCAAGTCTTGCCAGGCATAGGCGTATTCACACGGGAAAGAGACCTTACAAATGTGTTATCGACAAATGTGACAAGAGGTTGGAGCTAAGAATTCTCTCAGATTATCTGGATTTCTAATTTCGTGGAATAGTTTCTGCAGGAAAACAACCCTGACAAAGCACGCGCGTCGAACGCACTGTATTCGGAACGAAAACGACATGACCGACGATGACGGCTCAGAATCCGAGTCTGATCCTCAAATGATACAGCAACCAAACCAACGATCTGGCTGGGTTAGAGATCGTCACTCGATGCCAAGATCCTACATTCCAAACGGTCTTGCAATGAGTAGGACGCAGTCACTTGGAAATTTCAAGCTTGACCCAGTAGCTCCCCATAGCCCACAGACTTCGAAATCATTATCAAGCAGGACCAGCTTCTCGACAGATGCTTTCGGATACGTTACTGCTCCAATAATGCAAGCACAAAACAGTGCTCAGAGTTTTGCCAGCAACAATCCACCATCTCCTCAAAGCCCGATCTATCTGACAGGTCATTCGCATGATGACGGTATCACAGCCATGGGCACGGCGCCCCGAACCCTTGGAAGCGACTTCCAGCCTACACCAAGAGGTCCGCACCATGCTGTTTCGCAAGTGGAGATGGACGCCTTGAAGATTGTCTCATCAACGCCAGCGAAGCATCAACTCGTTGCACCGAACTTACAAAATAGCCCCAGCAGCCTCTCATCGTGCTCATCTGCCACGTCGAACAGCTGCCACTCTCAAGAATATTATTATCGCAATGCTCAGCAAGCGTCTGTCTCAAATTATCAGCTTCAAGCAAACCAAATAGATCCCAACACCATGGTCCAGTACCAACATATCCCCGTCAGCATGGCGACCGGGCCTGCGAGTCAAGCACACACCATCGCCCCCTCTCATCAAGAACCAAATCAGATGTGGTATGATAGTATGGGTTATCAACCGCCCGTTATGCTTGCTCCGCCTCAACCAGTTGGCCAGTCCCGCATGTTCCCGGTGTATACCAACGGCTATCCTGTGCAACAGGAATGGTTGATCAAGTCAGATCAACAAGAACAGAGCATGATGCTCCCCAGCCCTCGGGCCGCTCTTTATTAGCGGAAGCGGGAAGTACGCTGCTGCCACCTGGTTGTGTCGGCTTGTATGGACCATGATATTCGCACGCGATTTTGAATTTCTTTGAAGTGTAAGCTGCACATGAAAATGTAGTCCCCGCTTGGTTATTTTTTTCTTTTGCCTACGCGAAGACGGTATTATGGCGACAACCTCTTCAAGAAAAAAAGAAATTGCTTTCCATCTATTATATCATACGCTCTTGCATCTATTATGGTAAATACCCCTTTTGCACGGTTTGTACCCAATATTCTGTTTTGTTTTCAGAGACCGTCTCCTAATGCCCCTTGTCACTGTGGTGCACATGAGTTGAAAGAAATCATGTTAAGAAGTCTCTTGTTGTCACGATGGAAGTCTGGGTTGGGTATTTTGCGCATCATAAGCGGGGCAAGGTTGTTGGAGGCTCGACCATCTGTATTCTCACGGGAGTCATGGAAAAGGGGAGGCTGGTGTTCATGTTACCTGATGGCTTGTATCTCTTTCGTTTGTTCAAACATCATCTACAGACCTTTCCCTAATCCTTACTTGCATCGAAGTGTCGCATGAATGCATCAGCATCCCTTGACACTCGTTGCAAACTCTCTCCACTTGCTTATAGCATCTGTTCTGTTGCTATGAGCTTGTCCAGCTGAGTAGAGCTGTCAATCTCATGCAAGCGACCCCCTTGGTGGTTGTTTTGTCTCGAAGGAGTTTTATCTGTAGTTAGTTTTATCTTGTATAATTTGCGAGGGTCTACTTGCCTATATGTTTGTACTTAATTACCTGTAAAGATAATTACCATAACATTTAAGCCATCTCCACAGTTCCCCCAAATTCCTTAGCACTCTGGTGACATATCCCCAATGATTAGAAAATGGGTTTCATATAACGTTTTTGACTTTTGAATATTCTGCAAGGCACAAGATCTTCAGGTTCTTGATACAAGTTATGCGTTGAATTGCAACGTCCCTTTGAGGGATTCCTTGCTAGTCATATCCGAAGATTCCGTCAGTTGCTCATGTGGTATATTTACTAGATATCAGTGATTTGAATGGAAGGGGAGTAGTGAAAAGGGTGTGGTGACCTGTCACGTGCATACCGGGATGCGCCACGCTAAGAAAATGGCCCGACGTCGAACATTTTCTCACATCGCCATCATGAATCCGGCTGGCCATGCTCAACACCAGCGATCCGGTCATCCACGATTCTGAATATCCAGCGGACGGTCAGAACTTACTACTGCTAATCTTGACCTTTACGTGCGCGGCCTAGTGCCGCTCTATTTGATGAAAATGGCCTTCCAGATCCCTGCGAGCCTTCAGGTAGATCTCGCCACCTGCTCATCGCTTGATGCGGCTCATCACTGACAAGTCTTCTGATATTAGGGTATTACATCTGTGACGACTGAGCTTTGGCCGTCCATGTCTTCTGTATTTTCCTTACCTTTGAAGAAACCTAAACCTTCCACTTCAACTTCGCGGCAGCCCGCCGAACTCGCGGAAACGCGGAAGCAGGTACAACAGGACATAGGGTCAATAGTGAGCATCCGTTAGATGCTTAACGTCTCAAGGGAGGTACTTACTTGCATAGGGTATCAAATCTGCACTGCCAGAGTGCATGAAATCAGTCCCCTTAGTCGCCCTCTCGCGAACCTCAGATTACACAATAGAAATGGCGCCTCGTTTGGAGCATTCTATCTTTAAAAGTATTGACATCAGTTTACGTTATCTCAAGGACCATGCTGACCTGTCTTGTAGTCTCTCGGAATACATTGTGGGCTGCCAGCCCCCTTGCACGACGGCTGTTCCCCATGCCCAATGCAGCCCGACAGCATTCAACCTTTCTGCCGTTCGGTCTAAATCTAGCACGGAAGGTTGGTGGCTTTGAGGCCATTCAGCGACGGACATTTCTCGGGGGAAGTTCTTCCCGAAACCTGCTGGCTCACATGGAATTGACAGCGAACAACAACCCGCAAAGCGCCACGGCTCAGAACGCCTTTTACCAAGCACTCCTACGAGCAAATATGCCTGAGATTATTGTAGAGCGATACCAAACTGGGAGGTTTGCAACCAATGCGGCATGTGAATCGACCTATTTCCGGGCCCTTGAGAGAGCTGATCAGGCAGAAAAGGCAATGGCTACAGGGAGCAACAAGAACTTGGAGGGCCATACCGGTGGCCTCAACACTGAACAACTCCAGGCTATTGGTCAGGCAGTAGCTGCTCGGTCGCGCGGCGGTAATATTGCACTCGCCCGAGGCAAGAACGGCTCAACTGGTACAGGTGCAAAGGACAGTCCATTATATGTAGTGGTTGAGGAGTCAATTGGCGGCACGATATTCAAATGGGTCAAATTCCTCCTCTACTTTGGCCTAATCACATATTTCTCCTTGGTGCTGGTTACAGTCGGTGTCGAAGCCACTGGGATACTGAAGAAAGTCGGCGGTACTCAGAACAACGAAGCCCAGCCTCAACACCAGACCGTAAGATTCAGCGATGTGCATGGGTGCGATGAGGCCAAGGAGGAGCTTCAGGAGCTAGTTGAATTTTTGAAGAACCCCGAGAAATTCTCCAGCCTAGGTGGAAAGCTTCCGAAGGGCGTTCTTCTCACCGGCCCTCCTGGAACCGGAAAGACCCTTCTTGCACGCGCCGTCGCCGGAGAAGCGGGTGTTCCTTTCTTCTTTATGTCCGGGAGTGAATTCGACGAGGTGTATGTTGGAGTGGGAGCGAAGCGCGTCCGGGAACTCTTCAACGCGGCTCGTGCCAAGGCACCAGCAATCGTTTTCATCGACGAGCTGGATGCAATAGGTGGAAAGAGAAATGCCCGGGACGCAGCTTACGTGAAGCAGACACTCAATCAGCTTCTGGTAGACTTGGATGGTTTCTCGCAGAACAGTGGTGTGGTCTTCCTGGCCGCGACAAATTTCCCACAGCTACTCGACAAGGCGCTCACGAGACCTGGTAGATTTGATAGAAATATTGTGGTTGGCCTTCCAGACGTGAGAGGCCGTATTGAGATTCTCAAACACCATATGAAAAATATTCAGACTGGTCCGGACGTCGACGCCACGGTCATCGCGCGAGGTACACCTGGCTTCTCTGGAGCGGAGTTGGAGAATGTTGTCAACCAGGCTGCCGTAAGGGCCAGCAGGAGCAAGGCTAAGAAAGTAACAATGATGGACTTCGAGTGGGCGAAAGACAAAATCATGATGGGTGCTGAAAGACGGAGTGCGGTGATCCAGCAGAAGGACAAGATAATGACCGCTTATCACGAAGGTGGACATGCACTAGTTGCCATGTTTACTGCCGGAGCCGACCCGCTTTACAAAGCCACCATCATGCCTCGCGGTCAAGCTTTGGGAATAACATTCCAATTACCAGAAATGGACAGAGTTTCCATGGCCAAAAGAGAGTACCTTGCACACATTGATATCTGCATGGGTGGCAAGGTTGCAGAGGAGATTGTTTACGGTCCTGACAATGTCACCAGTGGTGCTGCAAGCGTAAGACTTGTTTCTTCGATTCTGGAATTATATTTTCCATCTTGCTAACTCGACATAGGACCTTCAAAAAGCCACTCAAATTGCTCACGCGATGGTCACTCAGATGGGCATGTCCGATGAGCTCGGAAACGTTGATCTCAACAGCAATTATGACCGTCTCTCTTCAGAAACCAAGCAACATATCGAGAAAGAAGTTCGACGACTCGTAGAGGAAGGAAGGGAGCGAGCCACTAAGCTTTTGAATGCTAAGAGGAAAGAATTGGACCTACTAGCTGAGGCTCTGGTGGAATACGAATCTCTGAATAAAGATGAGATGGAGAAGGTTGTCAAGGGGGAAAAACTACCAGATCGTCTAAGCAGCAGCATCCCTACCGTACCCCTGAAGTTACCAGATGCTCTGTTACCTCCGGGTATTGGCGGTGAAGGTGTAGCCGGAGCCCAACCTAGCTCAGCGACCGCGAAATCTGACGCAGCTACGCCACCACGGCCTGGTGAGGGTGGGGCAAAGCTCTGATGACACTCTACTTCCTAATCTTTATTTTTGTTCAAGGAGCGTAATTATTTTTCTACCTGCCTACTCTAACGCAGCGAGTGAGGCGACTGTCGTTCGCTCTGTTTGCTTTCAGACAAACATACTCCCAACTAACTGACTACCATAAATGTACAATCCTAGCTAAAAAAATGGAATCTTTCATTTGTCCTGCCTTTTTTCTTTCCGATGGAAGGTTGATTTTCGCTTCTTTTTTTTTTCCCTTGGGGCATCAAGGTTGCATGTCAGTGAAGCATGTGAGAAAATAAAAGAACCGAAATGGTTGCCACAATAGTGCGAGCGTGTTTCCCTCCTTTGGATCGGCCTGACTCCTTTTCGCCTACTGCGTTGATCTCAAAACTCACATAACCATCCTAATCCCGTTCCACCAACGCGGGAGAAAGCGAAAAGGGAGAGATTCTTCATTCCGAGAATTCTCAGATGACCCACACGCATTGCTCATGGAGCTAAGAAAGGACATGTTGGTGTTCAACGTTCAAGGAGAAGAAGCAAGGACGAGAAGACGGGAAGACAAGAATGAATTACCATGCTATTCTATTCGATCATTATTCTTCCAAGTATCCTATCCTCAACTCGACTCAAGAAGAGGAGGGAGGGAATGAAAAAGAAAACAAACCCAAACCTTTGCTTTGTTGCTTGTGGTTCGCTGAGTTTCTAAAAAACGAAACCTCCCCCCCCCAAAAAAAAGCAAATGGGGAAGAAGAGGAAAGAGAGAGAAAAAGAAAGTTTTGGAGTAAACACCCCCTCTCTCTCTCCGGGACCCGACTCACTCGCTAGCTGAGAAACAACCTTACGGATGGAATAGCGGATGGGATAGCGACAGGAAAAGGGAAGGGAACCTATCGTACGTAGTCCAACTGCTCCACCAAAAAAAAAAAAAAAAAAAAAAAAAAAAAAGAAAGAAAGTTTATCCGTCAGTAAAATATATAAAAAAAGACAAACAAACAAACAAACAAACAAACAAACAACCAAACAACCAAACAACCCAACCCAACCCCCACCACCACCCCAACTCTCGCTTCCCCCTCCCCCTAAGAAAAACAATCATCATCCATATCCTATCCTACAATACGATATACGACATGATGCGAAATACAACAACAACAAACCCCCCCCCCCCCCCCTAACCTAACCTAAACCCAACGAAAAGAAGAAGAAGAAGAAGAAGAAAAATAAAATATATCCACTTTTCCTTCCCTTCCCTTCCCTTCCCTTATTGATTTTTTTTCTTTTTTTTTTCTTTCTGGGTTAAACTGACTCTGAGTAATTTATGGACGCGTGCGTTGGATTTGACATGATGATGATGATGATGATATGGAAAAAGAAAAGATGGGGTGGGGTGGGATGCAAGGGGGGGATGGGATGGGATGGGATGGGATGTGGTTATATCTTTTATCTTTTCTCTTTCTCTCTGCGCGTATTCTATTGTGTGACGCGAACAACAATACAACATCCATCAAACTCGTCAATCAAGCAAACCCATCAAAGTTTATCCATCGATAAAATCAACCAATCGATAAATCCCCCAAAAAAAAACCAAAAAAACCAAACCAACCCCACCATAATTTTTCTTTCTTTCATTCATCATCGCCGTGTGTGTGTGTGTGTGTGCCGCCAACAAATTCAACATCATCTCATCAAATCAATCCCTTCCCCCTTTTTATTTATTTTTCATATCCTGACTGATTCTTTTATTTTTATTTTTATTTTTTTGGGGGGGTATTTTTTCCCCACCCCCCCCCCCCCCAAAACACAACCGTCAAAGTCAAAAAAAAAAAAAAGAAAAAAAAAAAAAAAAACAATGCGAGATTGAGTTTATCCCACTCTTTCTTTTTCGGTCTGGTTTTAATTTGGGGAGGGGGGGGGGTTTGGTGATGTCGTTGGTTTGTTGTTTTGATGTTTTGATGTTGGTGTGGATGGGTGGTGAGTGAGTTGCGCCGGGGGAGGGCAGATGGATTGGTGGTGAGATGATGATAAGAGTGGCGCGACGGATGGATGGTGGTTTGGTAGTTTCGTAGTTTGGAGGAGGAGGAGGAGGGGTTTTTTTTTCTCCTTTCGTCATGAGTGTTTACAACTCCCTAATTTTATCAGAAATGTCAGTTTAAAAAAAAAAAAAAAAAAAAAAAAAATTTAAATCCCATCATCCGTCATCCTTCCGGGGGGGAATTCGATAAATCAAAATCACAACCAATCAAACCTAATCGTCCTTCCTTCCCCAAGAATATATATTTCCCCACCACCACCACCACCACCACCACCAAAAAAAAAAAAAAAGATTTAAAAAAAAAAAAAATAAAATAAAAAAATAAAACTAACCGCATTTCTCATCGAGTCGATATTCCCTAAATATTTTTTTAATCTTTTCCGTCAGCCAAAATTTATTTATTTATTTTTCCTGTCTTTCTCTCTCTCTCTCTCTTTTTTCTCTTTCTTCTTTTTATATATATATATATATATATTCTCCATTTTTTTTTCTCCCTGGGATGGGGGGGTTTACTCACACCGCAACGACTTTCACGGCGCACCTTCGCTGGGATCGCTCGTATGTCATGCACCACGCACGCACCATATACCGAACGTGTCCGCAACGATACTCAACCTGCGTATACTCGCACATCCCGATTCCGATTCCGATTCCGATCCCGATCCTCTTTTCCTCTCTTTCTTTCTTTCTTTTTTCCTTTTCCTTTCCTCCCCCTTTCTCTCTTTCTTTCTTTCTTTCTTTCTTTCTTTCTTTTCCTTTCCTCCCCCTTTCTCTCTTTCTTTTCCCCCTTCTCGTTTCTTTTTCAAACAAAATGAATTAGACGGATTATTATTTATCCCCTTCCCCCCCTTTTTTCTTCTTTTTTTCTTCTCTTCTCTGCTGGTTTTCGGGAGGTTGGTTCCGTGCGCGCGAGGGTATTAAAATAAATAAAAATAAAAGGGAATTTCCCCCAACCCCCCCCAACGAGTTTCCTTTCCTTCTTTCTCTTTCTTTCCTTTCTTTCTTTCCTCTTCTTCCCGCTGTTTACCTACCAGAGGAAATTAAGATCACCGGGTTTCTATCGGTTCAATCAACTCCTCTTCGTCGTCGCTTCGTCGTCGTCGTCGTCGTCGTAGTCGGTGGTGTGAGGGCAATAACAACCATCGAACGATGATGATGATGATGATCCGACACCACGGGGAAAAGGGGGTTGTTTGGAGAGTTTTTTTTGGTTGCTGTTGGCTGAACGCAACCGTTGGATTTTATATTAAGTTCCTGCGGGATATTTGTACTCTTCCCTCATCTAACTACCAGACCCAGTCTGGCCCAATTCGAAATCATGTCAAGCCTTTTCCATCATCCTTCCTCCCTGTCTCTCTCGCTCGCTCTCTCTCCGTCCTTTCATGTACGCTCCAACGGGGTCCACCATTCATCCATACATGAACCATAACCCCTAACCCTTGTCACCTCCTCTACACTTCTACATATCCCATCCTTACAACGCAACGACGCTCACGTGAACAGACTTTTTTTCTTTTTCTTCTTTCGATGCCACTTCAACTGCCTTTTTTGCTCTGATGTCTTTCGGATATTAGCACGATGAGATGCTGATAATAATCACCAGGAGGCCCTTCAAAGGTCGTAGTAGGTAAAGGCTTCTTCCTTTTTTACATTGGGTATGGGAATGGTATTCACCTGCGAACCCAGTGCCCCGGCCCGGATCAGCCGGCTCGGGGTTGACGTGGCAGGGAGGCGCCCGAACGATTGCATGGGAGGTTTTTTTTTCTCGAATATTTCAGAGGCTGTTTTTTTCCCCTGTTAATGCCTTCCATTTCTGGGGGTACGGGGGGTGTTTGGGGTTTGGTTTTTTTTTAGTTTTTTTTGGCCATTTTTGGGTCGAGGGAAGGGAAGATGGTGGTTCATGCTTGGCCGTGTGATGTGGTGATGACTATTTTTTCCCTTTCTTTTATGCGATGGGAGGAGTGGGTTGACTTCATTGTTTTTTGTTTTGGTGGGGCCAGCAGAGAGAGAGAGAGAGAGAGAGAGAGAGAATGGATTTGAGAACTCATTGTGTTTATATTATCATTGCTCAATTGAGCTTCAGGGAGTTTTTCTTTCAGGCTTTTGGTTTTGTTTTCTATCGTCCTATCTGTTCCTTCCATCTAAAGTACGAATTATTGCATTTATCCATTCATCCACTTTCGGAGCCATGTTCTATGAGTAAGCGCATAAAATCCGGTTCCGCGCACGCACGGGTTCCTCTCCGATTCCTATTTGGAGTATTTTGAGGAGGCTGAGTTTGTTGTGGATATATTATTTAGGATCCTCACACCCAACCCCCCCCCCTTGTGAGCTCTTTTTGTTTTATATGCTTCAATGTTGATTGACAACCATAGTCCTTAATACTACTACCATCCTGGACCCGCGGCATTCCTAACACCGTGGTCCCCGCCGTTTCAGGATTGGAGGAAGGAATTGAAACGATAGTGGAACACCACGAAACGACGCCGGTCGGTGAACAGAGCCCTAGATTAACCCTTTTGATTATTAACGGAAGTTTCGGTTAGCATTTCATCCGACCCGGGCCTATTTCTTTTCTTTGGTGGCGGTGGTTTCATAGTCTCTCGGGTCTGTTTCGGGGCGAGGATTTTTTTTTTTTTTTTTGGGCGTGTGTACCTAGGTTAGTTAGTGGACATGTCACTTTTTAGGGTTGTGATATGTGAAAAAAATAAAAAAAAATAAAATAATTCGAATCCCCGCCTTTAACGGTGAAAACGTTATGTCTTAACCAGGATGAATTAAATAAATAAAATACCCCCCCCCCCCCGAATGATATAATTAAATTAAATTAGACATGACAGAAAACGGGAAACGACGGCGTGTGTGTGTGTGTCAAAGACTAGCTAAGCATTTTTCAAAAATAAAAATTCAAAGTCTGTAGTTTTTATATATATATATTTTAGAAACAGGGCAATCAATCATTCCTAGTTTAAAAATCTGTGGGAATTTCAATAAAATCAAGTGCCTGGCCCATAATTGCCAATCACCACAACTGCGCTTACTGAATCCATTTTTTTAAATTTTTTTTTTGTGGGGATTATTAGGTGGTGGGGGGTAGTGTGTGCGAGGGAATATTCTCCCGTCCGGCATTACATAGATACAGAATCGGATCGGCCTCGGTATTATCCCCCATGTTAGAATTGGGGCTTCCCAAGGCCGCTCCTCCATGCGGGTAAATTAATACGTGGCGATCGGTGCGATCGGGTTTTTCATCCCCCATCTATACTGATCGGCCGCCCTCTTGTCAGCGTGCCGTAAGATCCGCTTGTCCCATGTGTTTTTCCACGGTTGGTCGGGATCCTATAATGGAAGACTTCCAGTCTCCGATCCTGAATTCTCCTGCTGACTTTGTTGTACATATTGTCGACCTGAATCTGGAGAAGATAACCCCCAAGCGTGCATAGTTTCTGTCGTCTCAGGGCTGGGCACTGATTCGTAATCAATGAGCATCGTCTTCTAATGCAACTCGTCTTTCCTTGTATGTGAGCGGTGCTCATGCGTTGATGGACAATATTCCTTCTAATGTTCAATGTACACGAAAGCCCGCCTACAACAAAAGGCGAGAAAGGAGGGGGTAAGACGAGACAACAAAAGAAAAAAAAAGGCTACTGGGCATGTGGTGTCTGTAAGTGCACCCTCATATATACATCCACCTAAGCTCGGTATTTATGAGAGTCAACGGCTATTGCCCTGGGGCGATCAATTTTCCCTTCTTCGAGGCATCGTGCTCCCAACCACCTGCTAGAACAGTGCCACCGTTCTTCTCCGCAAATCCCTTGATTCTGGCCTCTAGCTCTGGGCGGAAATGTCTGATTAGGCCCTGCAGAGGCCACGCAAAGGCCTCACCTAATGCTAAAGTGGCAGTGCTCGTTAGCAAATCATGCGGACTGTATAGCGATCGATGGCTACCTTACCACAAATCGTATGTCCTTCAACTTGCTTAGTCAACTCTTGAAGCATATCAATCTCCCTCTCTCTCGCTTGGCCTTTCTCAAAGCGCTGCATAATCTGCTCTGTCCACTTGCTACCCTCACGGCACGGTGTACACTGGCCACAGCTTTCATGTTTGTAGAACTTGCTTAGACGACTAATCGCGCGGACAACATCCGTGCTCTTGTCCATAACGATGACAGCTGCAGTACCAAGACCAGACTGGCTGTCCTTCAGGGCGTCGAAATCCATAAGCTGGCTATCACAGACGTTCTTCGGGAGAATTGGAGTGGAAGAACCGCCAGGAATAACGGCCTTGAGGTTGTCCCAACCACCACGAACGCCGCCACAGTGCTTGTCGATGAGTTCGCGTAGCGGGATACTCATCTCCTCCTCGACGGTGCATGGGTTATTGACGTGGCCCGAGATACAGAAAAGCTTTGTTCCAGAGTTGCGCTCACGGCCGAACTGAGCGAACCAGTTCCCCCCGCGTCGGCAGATCGTGGGCGCCACAGCTATAGTTTCGACGTTCGCAACCGTAGATGGACAACCAAAGAGGCCGACCGACGCAGGGAACGGTGGCTTCAAGCGAGGCTTCCCTGGCTTGCCTTCCAGTGATTCAATGAGGGATGTCTCTTCACCACAGACGTATGCCTTTCAATCGTCAGTTTCATGAAATATTGGTGGGCTAGAAATTCAATCAAAACCTACCCCCATCCCACGATGGATATACACATCGAAGTCGTACCCACTACCACAAGCATTCTTGCCAATTAGACCTGCTCGGTATGCTTCCTGAATAGCCCACTGTAGCACCGTTGCCTCATGATAGAACTCTCCACGAATGTATATGTAAGCTGCGGAGGCATTCATTGATCTACCGGCGACCAAACAGCCTTCAATTAGCTTATGTGGGTCCTTGCGCATGATTTCGCGGTCTTTGCACGTTCCGGGTTCGCCCTCATCGGCATTGACAACAAGATAACGAGGCTTCTTGTCTTGTTCCCACCCTTTGAAGTTCATGAAGGACTGGACTATGCGTTAACAAAATCGATAACGCTATATGCTAACGCAATGACACGAGTGAGACACAACGTACCCATTTTAGGCCAGATGGAAATCCAGCACCACCACGGCCTCGGAGACCAGACGCTTTAATTTCAGAGATGATCTATTTCGGCAAAACGTTCATGTCAGCCATACTGCATTCTCTTACGAATTCCTGACTATAAACAAACGAAGTCTGCTGTTTGGGAATACGTACCCAGTCATGACCCTTCAAAACAATCTCCTTCGTCTTGTACCAATCGCCGTACTTCATTGCACTTTTAAGATCCGCTCCATGATGCCCATACAGATTCTGAAAGATTCGATCCTGGTCCTTCAGCCCACCGTACTGTGTTCGCTTTGGTGGAGGAGCATCTTGAACTGTGGCAAGGCCTCGACTGTGCTGGTGTGTTCTTGGCGATGTCGTAGATGTTGATAGACGTGCTGTAGCCGTGGAGCAGGGGAGAACACGATGAGAGAGATGCGAAAACGACTGTGGAGAAGGGCTATGACGGGAGAGCATCTTGACTGAGACGTAAAAGCTCAATGCTTCCAGGTTGATCCTCTATCGAGAGGAAAAGCGCAAGAAATCTGGAGGGGTGAAGTTGAATGATTCAGATCATAAAGGAAATGCATGCATTTGATTGGGTCGCTAACGAACCAGCAACGGCTGAGGCGAAATCCAGCGTTAAAAGTCAATGACAACAATGTTTTCGAGAGTTGGGGAAAATGCAGACGCCTATTGCAGCCCTGGATGCTAAGCTCTACCCGGGGAACCGCATTTTCGAGCTCAACCCTATTCGCGGAATGGATCTTCAGCCCAAGGGAACCATTACAGCGAAAATCGGGTTCAGCATGTTGTCAAAGACCTTGCTTGCTCCTGCGCGTGATTCTTTCATGCAGCATGTTACAGTACTAGGAAACAAGTCTGAGCCATTTCGCGAACGGCGACCACACCCGAATATAACTGCAACAACACTTTT
>JAJDMY020000352.1:0-44995 GCA_022345705.2 Sabuloglossum arenarium
TAAAAATGAAAACCGCTTAAAACTCTGCTTGCTTAGCAGGAAAAATAAGCGGACCCAGCTGCTGATAACCTCTATTCCCCCATATTTTTCTTTCACTCTATATTGTCAACAGTATTATTTTTACAGAGAGATGGGGGAGAGGAACTTGCAATTTCAGCCGTACCTACTCCGTACGACAGTTAGAGGAATTCAATTTAAAATTCGAAGGGATAAGCAAAGTTGCCATGGCACCAGACATTCCTACGCTTTGATTGATCATCACAATTCAAAATGAAAAACCAGCACATTTTCAAAGTGTTTTTTTATTTTAGTTTCCGACTACATATTTCAACAACAGCCATAGTTATGCGTCCAACCATCGATGCAATGCGTAGCGAATTATCTATGTATGTATGTGTACCTTGTCCGTCCACCATTGTTTGGGACAGCTATCATGTCTCTCAAAGAGAAAAAAAAAAAAAAACAGAAAATGCAAATGCAACCGTGGCGTCCTGTCCCCCGGGGAAAAAAAATGCACAAATTATGGCACAGAATGGTGAAAGCGTCGAGTATGTATGTGGCGCCGGTGTCGGTACAGAATTTGTGTACAGTAAAGATGGGGGTATCTGCAAGCCGGGGAAAGGTTATTAGGGTAGAGCTATGGACACGGTAGAAGGGGAACGAACCAAGACGTAGAAGCGGAAAAGCTAAGAATCCTACTCGACCAGCTGTAATTGCCTCCTTGGAGCATAACCCCGACGCGCTTTTGGTTTGGGGGTGGGAGCTGCGGCGACGGTGACAGTCTCGAAGACTGTGATGAAGACCTCTCTGCCGCCGTTTTGTGGATTTGCCGTTGGACGAGCCGATAGGAGGCTTTCAAACAGAGCTGGCACTGCGCCATTGCCGATCGGTGGATTTACAACGATTCCCTTCTGCACAGCCGGTGGTGCGCTTCCCTGGATGTCGATGTCCATGCAGGTCGTGTATATTTCCTGCTTCCCATTGGGGAGGTTGGGATCGACATTTGGTGCTGTAGGCCAGTCCCACACCCAGTACAGCGTGTACGGCTTTCCTACCGGCGCATCCTGCGGGAGCGCGATGTCGTTCTGACACCAGACGTTGGCGCCCTGAACTTGATCAGGAATCCTCGGGAATGCTTTCCGGCGAGCTTGGGAGATGGCCCCGTCGTTTATTTGGTAACACATCGAGTCATCGAAGTTTTGTGTTGCCAGAAGCTTGCCGCGCTTGTCGCCGCCAGTGCCTTCGCTATTCCAGACATTGTGGATCGCCGAAAATTTCTCGTTGGCTATCGGAAAGGAGGTGCCGTAGATGAACACAGTCCCGCGATTCGGTGGCTTGCCAGGCTGGCTGTTGGGGAGCGTTACGTGCCCGTTTTCTTGGTACTCGAGGGCGATGAAGCTACCCGGGGCTGCCTGGAGTCTTGGACTGCCGCTCGTCTGGACGGGGTTCTGCTGTCTGGGACTGCACATCAGGTCGGTGGGCAGAATTGCTGGCCCGATCAGGTACGTCATTGGGACGTCCGAGAAGCCAGGACTTGTCCGCAAGACGTTGCCGCGAGGAAACCCAGGATTGCCGGTGAACGTCCCATCCGCCGCCAACACCCTTAGCCGTTCCACCCAGGAATGGCCCATCGCGAACTGGATTTGGCATGCGATGATCGCAAGCAGAACGAAGGAATGCATCATTTGTGTGATGCCTCTCATCTCGAGATGGAAGTTGGTTTTGTTTTGCAATATTGGATTGCAAAGATTAGGTCTAATAAAAAACCTCGAACCCGCAAGACGTGACGAGAATATCAAGACGGATGGATGATTCTTGAAGCGCGTCTGGTGTAGTGGGTGAACTGAGTGAACTGAGTGAGGAAGAAGAGAGAAGAGAAGAATGAAGAGGGATTATATAGGCAGACGACCAGCGTCCGCGCAAGAGCGCGGTCAAGAAATGAAGAGAATGCCGGTTGGGTAAGAAATGTTGAATGACGGTGAGATGGCTCTCTTATTATTCACATTCACCCAGCGCACAGACAATAGAACAGCCAACAAATAATGGAAGTAACAAAGGGCAATTCGACCGATTCTATTGTGAATCGATGTGTCACAGGCATAGCTAATTGTGGACCAGTTTCGTCCCTTCTCAACCGGGCCTCAGGAATGGAAGGGGCAGGAGAAATCAACGGGTAATGGTTGAGATAATCTATTGTTTCCAACATCATCGCGTTTGTATTTGGGCCTTGCACGCCACCAGCACCCTCTCAGAGCCAATCAAGCCGAGTGTTCCTGGCGGTTTCGAGCAATCGCGTCGTTGCAGATATGATTCCTGAAGACCCTAAACAGGCGACAACCTCTCCAATCTGCCCAAATACAGCACGGCGGCTGCTAGTCAGGAACAACCAAGCGCGTTAGATACTCCCATCTCCCAATCGTGGCAGGAACAACATGACGAGGAATGTGTCTTTGGTCGGCGCATCGCATACCAACCGCTCTTTCCAATCTCCAATCTCCCCAATATACACAAAGAATGAAGGACAATTAGACCAGTCTCGACAAAGCAACACCAAAGGCATAGCCCAGACTGTTTTGCACACGCTTCAGAACACCCCATACACCGTCACTCGTCGCTCTGATGCTGGACAGCACTTACCCAGCCATCGCCTTTTGACATCCAGGATGCCTAATTGAAAGGCAAATTGCAACCTATCTGAAACAAAGCCTAAGAGTCATACTCCATCGTCTCATCATGGGCTAGGATTATCATGTTTCCATCCAAGTCCAGTCAAAATGATGTTTCCTATTCTTCAGAGTTGACGTTGAGTCTAAAGTAGTCGCATGTCGCGAGGGAGATGCGCGTCAGAGGATGGGAAGGTGCCGATTGGAGGACCAGGAGCTTCGTGTCGCTACTCTTGAGTGTTCGCTGCCAAACAAAGAAACAGCGCCACGAAACAGTGAAACTACACACATCCGGGAGGATCTTGTTTGGATCTGGATAACTGAAACGGCCTTCATATGTCGGCGATTTCTCTTGCGCCTAGCAAGGCTCGTTTGCTCTGTCCATGTCTTCGCTCTTCGCTCCCTCCGGATGAGAGTAACGAGAAATAACTCTAGACTGGCGCCTACCGTGTGAAACCTCCCTCACCAGGAACCCAAAAAAGGTCTACAACAAGGGATATTTACCGAAATACCAAAAATATCGCTGATGTGGTGAAAATCGTTGGTGTCCCAGTAAACATCCCCCACGCCACGACAATGCCTGAACAAGCACCGTCCACCTGCTTCACATGCATCCGTCTCAATCCTACGACCTTCCGGATCGTCGAAGATGACAGATTCGACGAGCTTCCATTCATCTACGCAAAGATCTACGATAATCCCCCGCTGCTGGTCCTAACAGACACCGGATGTGGAGGCGCAGCCTGGGACGATCGCGTGAAGCTAACGAGTCTGCGGGAGTTTCTGGAGACGTACCCCGTGGAGGATAATGACGGCGAGCCTCTGAACAGGAGAGACGAGCATGGGCGCGCGGAGAGGGAGTATATTATTGTTTGTACGCATTGCCATTATGATCATATAGGTTCGCTATCATTTCTCCGTCTCCTTCAAAGCGACATCGTTGTCGCTCTCCACTAACACCGCCCCAAAAGGAGCAATCGAACAATTCACCGACTCCACCTCCACAATCCTCGCATCCTCCCACAACCCCGCCTTCATAACCTCCGATCTCCCTACCCACTCTCTTTGCCGCTTTCTCGGCATCCCCACCCCCTCCTATACAGTCTCCCACTGGGCCACAAACCTCACGCACCTCTCCCACCGCGACCATCCGCTCGGCCTCCACATCCTGCACACCCCAGGCCACACTCCCGACTCACTCGCAATGTGGGACGCCAAGGAACGCTGGCTGTACGTCGGCGATACACTCTACGAGCGCGCGCCCATCGTCTTCCCAAAAGAAGGGGATATCATTGCGTACATGGCAACGCTCGATGCGCTCCTCTGGTTCTGCGAAAAGGAGAATACGAGCAGCAGCAAGGATGATCGGGTTAAGATCGCCTGTGGGCATGAGACGGATGCTGCGGATGGAGAGGAGATTGTTGGGGCTGTGCGGGCGAGTTTTGAGGATATTTTGGATGGGAAGGCAGAGGTTGAGGAGAGCTTTGTCGAGAGGGACGAGGTTTACGATCGCTGGGGGGGTGGTTGGAGGTTTCCTGTCTTGGCTCCTAGGAGGTTGGTGGAAGAGGCAAGGAGGCATTTCAAAAGGGGTGTGCCCGCTTGTTGATGATGGAAGTGGGTATATGAATGAAGAGGCTCTGAAAAACTAAAGACTCTTAATAGCTAGGTAATTAGACCCCCGATCCGGGTCAGATGGGGACTCTAATTTCTGAGCGGATGATAATAAGCTGTTGCTCGTATTGTCAGACCTCGGGTTAAGATTGAAAAGAGCTTTCATTTTTATCTACTTCACATTTAAAACCCTATCAAGACCTGCAAATGACATTCGAACCTCTCTCGGTCCAATGAAATGAAATAAAAGTATGTATTGCTGCAGGAATCTTGGTGGTGATTGTATAGGGGTAGGTAGGCTATTTATTCGAAATGGAAGATTAAACGGCTTTGGGGTGCTATTCTAATGCTAGAAAGAGAGGAAGGGCAAAAGAAAAAAAGAAACGCAAAAGAGAGCACCTGACTCCGTAAATTGACTGCCATGGCACAACCAAAAAAAAAAAAAGAATGATGGCAAGGATCCTTTAGCGGCAGAGGCATAAAAGGTAGAGTTTTCCCTAATAACTACCTCGATCGACCTGCTGCTCCTTCTTGAGCTGCTCTCTCCCTAAAGCTCGTCATCGCCAAGCTAACAGGAGTCTGCGCACCACTCTGCGCAAGGGGGGATGACGAGACAGGGGTCCCAGACCGGGTGGCTGGTGCGCTCCTGTTATGTGCCATGTGACTTCTCACTAGATGTCCAGCTGCTAACGCGCTGCACAGACTCAGTTCGCCGGCGAGCACGGCAGCGGCAACGATGCGGGCGAGCTTTCGTGCGTTGTCTCCAGGGTTTGTGGGGTGTGGACCGCGGACACCGAGGAAATCGAGCATGGCGCCTTGGGGTTCGAGGATTGTGCCTCCACCTACTGTGCCCACCTCTATTGAGGGCATGGAAACCGTGATCTGAAGGTTCCCATTGTAACTATGCAGTTGTTAGCTCGCGGGTTCAATGATTCAGATAAAGGAATTGTATCTTACTTCTTCATTATGGTGATGCAGTTACTGCTCTCGACGTTCTGAGCCGGGTCTTGACCGGTAGCAAGGAAGATCGCAGTGACGATGTTGGCTGCGTGTGCATTAAAGCCTCCAACACTACCCGCCATTGCGCTGCCGATCAAATTCTTGCTGATATTCAGCTCAACCAACGCATTCACGTCGCTCTTCAGCACGTTCCTCACGACATCTCCAGGGATTATAGCTTCCGCTACGACGCTCTTGCCACGCCCGTCAATCCAATTGATAGCGGCTGGCTTCTTGTCGGTGCAAAAGTTTCCAGATACAGAAACGATTGACATGTCCTCAAAGCCACCCTCCGTCGCCATCACATTCAAAGCATGTTCTACCCCCTTTGAGATCATGTTCATACCCATAGCATCTCCGGTAGTTGTCTTGAACCTGATGTAAAGGTAGGTTCCAGCAAGAGCGGTCTTCATGCTTTGAAGACGGGCGAATCGACTTGTAGAGTTAAACGCATCTTTCATGACCTTTTGTCCTTCTTCCGAGTCCAGCCAGATCTTGGCCATTCCAGCTCTTGCTAGTGTTTCGAAGCTGATGCAGGGCCCACGAGTCATACCATCTCCAGTTAGTACGGTGATCGCGCCGCCGCCCGAATTTATTGCTTTGCAGCCTCGGCTCGTGCTCGCGACAAGAACGCCCTCAGTCGTGGCCATGGGGAGAAAGTAGCTCTGGCCATCTATAACCAGGGGCCCAGCAACGCCTACAGGAAGAGGCATGTATCCAATGACGTTCTCGCAACACGCCCCCAAAACTTGTGCATAATCATAATGAGCGTGCGGTAAAAGGGAGTGTTCTAGAAGCCCCGTGGTCCCTGATGTGGAGGGAGTCCTTGACACAACCGAACGTCGTATTCTGACAGCTCTTGCGGGATCACCGAGGGTTTTCTCTAGAGCATAACCAGCAATCTTTCCACGAAGCGACAGATCCACCAGCTCATGATCAGTCAATTCCGTAGCCCTCTTTTCTTTTAGAATTTGCTCGCACTCTGCTTGTGTCCGTCTGTGACCTTGCGCTGTGGTTTTGGTGTGTCCAGCTTTCACCATCAAGGCGTCGTCATCCTCTTCTCCCAACGGTTGTGAAAGGACAACACTCCCATTTTTTCGGTCCTCATCTTTCGTTTGACTCTCTTCTGCATCTGTTCCCGTTGCGCCTATCTTTTCTCGCTGTAATTGCGGCCCGTTAAGGTACAACTTTGTTGCTGATTGTGGCTCCTTTATGGACCACCGCGCTGCGTTGAATAGATACCCATTGAGGACCAAGCTCATCGCCAGTGCAACGATGATCCACTTACTCAGCACAGGATCCTCTAGGCTCTTCAGCAAGCTTTCGACAACCTTGCCGCCGACTGAATCTAGAAGTTGATCTGCATACTCCACATCAAACACTGACGCGGAGTCGTGAAAGGAGGCTCCAGAAGGGGCATAGTGTACGGAGGGATATTCCAGTTCATACTTTATCGGAGGGAGTATTGTAACTGCCGTGGGTCTCTTGTCATTCTTGGCGGAAGTAAAAATGACATCAAGCCCATTGCCTGCAACTTTGAAAGGATCCAATGGCGGTGGCGTAGTCATGCTTGATAGCCCGGAGAGTGTTGCGCCCTTGTTCCCGCCCCTGAAAGGTAGGGTACACAGGTTGAGAACGTTGATAAGTACAAACCCCGAAACCATCAAGACCTTGAACTTGGGAACACTGCTATCCCTGACTTTCTTTCCAAATACTGGAGTCTCCCCGGTATTGGTATTGTCGTTATCCTCAGTGCTGAACTTTGGCCATGCGTTACTTCGAGCCACATTTTCCGCTACCCGCCTACTGACACCATCCTCTTCTAGGGCTTTTCGTAGTGCCACATGCCGCTTGATCCGGTTTATCTCAAGCTTGATGCTTAGGATGGCCGTATAAAAGGTGAAAAGTAGGAGGCAATCGAACGCCAAGATCCAGGCTGCCAAGAAGCAGAATTGACATAGTCCACCTTGGACACCTGAAGAAGCTCCAGCGGTGAGAACCGCCATTTCAATCAAGTAGTCCCTTACGATTTCAAAGCCCTTCTCCTTCACAGCGGCTTGAACAGCATACTGAATCGTCATCGGAGAAGCTTCGCTATTCGAATCTGATGAATCACCCCCCTTGATATTAGGGCTGAACTGGACGGTTTGGCGCCGTGAGCTCAGTGACGCCGAGAGAACAGCCTTGGTGAGTATTATTGGCTTCTCGAACCCGACAGTGACCACCAAGAAGGGAAGACCTTCAGACAAGAGTACCATGTTGATCGGAACACCAAGCTTTGTTGTAACAATAAGGCCAAATAGAAAGGCGAAGACCGATGAGAAAAGGACAGTCGTAGCAAGCCAGAAATTGGAGCCCATGCGGCGCATGGACAGGAACAGCGAGACGAATGTCAGGTGCATAGAGAGATATCCCAGGACCATTATAACAATGTCAAGTGATTCCGCGTTCTATATAGGATATTTTCTGTCAACAGATAGCTATAGATTCGGCATGAGGAATTCGTCACCTTTAGGAGATCTACAAACTCTGCCCACGCATTCCGCGCCCGTCGGCTCCAAGAGCCTCGAGAGCTCCTGATATCGCCCTTCGCCGCTTTCATTATCCATCTCTTCTCCTCAGGTTCGCCTTGGCTATCCGGTTCGGGAATTGGTGAATTCTCAGACGCCTTGTGTTCATTCGGAATCTCTTGCACAAGAGACAGAAACTCTGGAGCCTCGTTAAGGGGTATTGAAAATGCTAATGTTGAGTCTTTTGACATCGATGAGAATGGCCCAGAAGTTGACGGCAAATGCTGCGCAGACGAATTTAGGGGCAGAGGTATAGAACGCGCCAATGGAGCAGTATGGGAACTGGCGGGTGATGAGTCGGGAAAGACGAACGTTAATAAAGCAAGATGCTTTGTGTTCTAGAGATCTTGTGTCAGAACTCAATATAAACACCAAGCGGAGTTAGAACATAAAGCTTCGTTGAAAGTAATCATGCCCCCTCTCATATCGTACCTCGACCTTTTCTGATACCTTATTGGAATCCTCCAATTGCCATTTCCAACCAGTCTGCTCACCCACCCAAAGCCTCCTGCTTCCCTCAACCAAACTGCTCCACTCCGTCCTGCTCGAGGCACGATCAAGCGATTCCGTCCGATCAAAAAGACTACCTTCCAGCAACCCAATGTACGTTGTGCTCGCCAACAGCGCAACAAACACAATAGTGTGAATCGGGTGAGTGCATGCTCGACGAGATACTGACAGTAGAAAGGACGTGATCTGGCGACTCAGCCAACCGGGTTTGGAGACATGTTTCGAGGACGGATTAGCCCGGAAGCGTGCCGGTAGAAAAGAGGCACCAAGCATTTCGGATACAGACTGAAAGAATTGAGGATTTCGTGAGGCGACTGGTGATTACTATTGATATTCGAACCGCTCGGCGGGGGCTGTCTAACAAGTCCAGGTGTCTCAAAAACAAATTTTGGAGTGTTGTAGGTATAACGGCTTCGATAACTAATTCAGGGCCGAAAGCGTTTTCCCTGGCTGCGAATTATTTCGACAAAGCTGGTGGAATTTGCTTTTCACGATCCCAACCGTCCTTTCAGTTGCAATTCACTCACTCGGGCTATGCTGACCCAGCTCTGATGCAAAACATTGGATGCCGAGGAAATCGTGAATGTACTGCAAACTAGTTAGGCTCCAATCAGTGTTCTAAAAGGCATTCACGAGCTGCAAGCACGTGTCCCCTATGCAATCGTCGAAAGATGCCAGCAAGGTCTCGGTGCCGCTGAAGAAGTGGAAATATATTGCGGGTATGTTGCTATCTCTCGTCAGATCCGTAGGACGTCGTAAGGCGTTCAAATCAGGTCGGGGGCGGGACTTCACTCCAGCAAGCCAGCGAGCGAGGGTGTTGGGCCTTATTCTACAGGAGAAAGAACAAATGCAAATCCCCAGCGGATGGGCGTTGCGGAAACACAAATACCTAGCAACAAAAAAACAAATTGCCTGCCTGCGTCTCTTGAGAGATGTGTGGCACAATCAGGGAAAACAAGGTTGGATGGACGGAAAGATTTCGGTTAGGAGGGGATGAACCTGCGCCCCTGCGCTGGTGGTTGGTGGTTGCGATTGGATAAGAGACGCAGCTGGAGTGATAGGAACAAGGGTTGGACAACAAAGGGAAAACTGTTATTTTCCTTTCCTCTTCGGGATTGGCAGAGATGGATCCCTTAATATTGTTCTTCGAATTTTCTTTATATCCACTAGTATTTGCTCCAATTCTTGATCCTTTTAGTGGCATGGAGATAAGGGCTTCGGCGAACCAACTGACTTTGGGCGTCGGGCTGGGAGACCTTGGCGTGGACAGGATCCATGTCGAGGCATTTCAACCAAACTACGGAGAGAAATCATTCATCGTGGCCTTCATCTCGAAGCTTCAGTTTAGGAGGGAGACGATCGATCTGGTATTGAGCTAGATACAAAAACGGACTATCCCCGATTTTCCAACTTTTAGGACTTTCATATACCGCCGTTCATGTCGCGAGAGCGTTAAGGAAATGGTGTAGTTCAAAGGCAATTCAAGGGTAAATGAGAGTGGGGTGTATGGACTGACGCCATAGCAAAACTGCAGCAGACCAAGAGCTAGAAACTGCAAGGTAAAACGGTAGAACGTTCTACAGCAAGCCGAAAGAGCTAGGGAAAGTGACAGTTCATTCAAAAAACAAAATCATGAACAAAACCTGTGAGCGAATAACTTCCAGACCGATTAGAAATTAAAAAGAAAACGTTAGAGACTGAATTTTCTCCCATGAGCGGTCATGGAGCGTGTAATGCGGCCTATGGTGATCCAATAGCCACCTATGCCAGCGGTCAAAATGAGCCGTCTTTGGGAATACGGTTGAGGTTGATCAGAGAGATCTTTGGGGGTTTGTCAAACAAACAATGAAGATCCGAGGACAGACTATACTGATGGGAAAGGGGTTCGTGACGGGAAGAATCTTTGGAGGCTTGTTTTAGCAAGAAAGATCCTATAACAGATTATGCCGATTGAAGGGATTCTTCTCGCGGAAGCGGTATCAAGAGGAAAAGGGGGATCTTTGGAGGCTTGTGTAAGCAATGAAAATCCAAATATAGCCTATGTGGTTGAGCTTCGTGGCCTATGTTGAATGAGTCCCGAAGGTCCACAGATATCCGAGTGCTGAATGTTGACCATATACCAGGTGTCCACTAAAATTTCAGGCATTGAGACTCCCTAGGCCAGGCAGTGAAAGTCCAGTTCCCAGAAAAGATCAGGGTGACACTCAAAAGCGTGTTCGACCAGCCCTTCCAAACCCATGGGATGGAACATCATCGAAGTCTTAGGGCAACTAGAGCAAGTTCCGCTCACGATCTTGTTGAATATCTTCATTCGTTCGCGCTCCACCTGCTCGTGGCGACGAATGATCTTCTCATCTTGGAGGTACTTCCGATACTCTCTAGGTGTCATAATGGTGCCACGTTCCGGCAAGACGGGCAACGGCTTTTGATTGTCGACATAGTAGTCCAATAATACTTTCAATTGATAAATATGCCGGTCCATCCGATTATGCGACATGGCGTTTGTGATGTAAGTCCCGTTGTATACGTCGCCAGAGTGGACCTCTTTCTCAAGCCGAGCAATATGCCAGGTCATTGCTGCTCGAATCCATGGCTCAACACGTCCGCCATTGCCCATAGCGAAGTAGCAATCGCTACGCCAGCTGGTGAGCTGTTTTAGCATGAAGATGGCTTTCTGCGAAACCCATATGTCGTCAACATTATTGAAGCTCTTTTTCGAGCGCAGGGTCCTAGTTGGGTCATGTAGCCAACTGCTGTTTCCGTAGTAAGGGACCTCGTGAGGCCTCTCAGACAAAGCCGCAGGCGAAAAGAGGAATTCCCTGAGCTTGTGTGTAGGTGCGAACCGATCTCGAAAGATGACAAAACTCTTGGAATCCGGCGACGCAACACGGTAATTGATTTCTGTTGCTCCCGTTTCCACGTCAATGACCGGAACTGCAAACGGTCTACGTCCTTCCCAGAATGCCTCTGCAGCGGCAATAATCCTAAAGCGTATGGCACGGCGACGGTCTTCAACAATGGAGCCAAAATACTTCAAGTTCCCCTTCTGTTGCGTCTTCTGAAGCGACAAGATCCGCATCGTGTCGTAGAAGTGGCCAGAAATCTGGAGAACGATCTGATTGACGTCTGGCAGGAAGTATTTTCGCAGCTTGCCATGTCTGTCTGGCTCAGCCAATTCTAACAGATGAAGGAGATCTTTGATTTCAGGAACGAATCGAACCAACGCGCTCCCCGCTGCTTCAGTTAGCCCTGAGATCAGACTGTAAGAGTGTGTAATGATGTGATAAGACTTACAGATTTCATATTCCTCCAAGCACGTGATGCACAGCCTAAGTTGCCAGCGCCGAAGAGTAATAGGTGACCCGTCTGGGTTACGACGTCTGAGACAGTGGAAACATGTGTGAGGCACATTTAGATGACCGAGAATCTCGCGTCGATAATTGAAATTGCTGTCGTATTTGCTACCAAGCAATGTTTTGTGGGCCCGTGAAGCAACAAATTTCGGCGGCTTGTTTAACTTGCCTATGTACACATAACCCTGCATCGGCCCTCTAGGAGGTTGGTAGATAGCCCAATTGGTATTTTGATTGTACGGTATGTCAGGGATAGCCGCAAATCCGCTTGACAGGATGGTTGTAGTTCGAGGGGGAACGGCAACGGCTGAGTTTCCAGGGAGACCTGGAATTTTGCTGGATATATGTCAATATTGAACATGCAAGAGGGCATACATAGCGAGAGATAGCTCTTGTTTGATATGAGCTCTAATTCGTAAACTTACAAGTCACGAGGGTAGTGTTCGGGAAACCACACTTGCATCAAATTCGCTGGGAACTGTTGTCTAAGCATATGGACTGCCAATTCCTCTTCGTCCTGGAATTGTTCCATCTCTCGCCAGAGGACAGGCGGAAGAGCGTTGTACCAATGCACATTGCCCGCTTCGAAGCTAAAGATTTCTCTAAAGTGTCGGCATGTATTGGAAAATTGGACCAACCAGAAGGCAGGTAGATAAGAACCAATCATTCCGATTATCTCTTGCGAGACATTGAAGATAGGCGGATGGCTACGGCGAGAATGGAACGGAGTAATAAAGAGACTCGTTGGGCTCGGGCGTGCTGATGGATCCTTTAAAAAAAAAAAAATAGAAAAATACGTTAGGAAAGCACACAACTAAAAGGTTGATAAGTAGACATACCATGTAGTAGTTGCTATGCCGTAGATAGATCTGATTTGGATGGCGGCCGTCGAAACTGCCTGTCAAAATTGAGGCCAGTGGGCTCAAGCCCAGATCAAAGCTTCCGTTAGACATCGCGACTATTAGACGCTCAGTGGCAGCGACTTTGGCTTAATGAGCAGGTAGTTAGCTAGCAGTAAGTCTAGTCGACTTGACCTAGGGAGAATAAAAGGCCGAAACTCACTGTTGAATAGTACGGCACGGCGGAAGAAGCACAGCTCTTGAAAGGTTTTGAGCAGCAGTGGCTTCTTCTGTCTTGAAGGGTAGAATGCGGAATACTGGGCAGGTAGCAGATGAAATCAGGTTGATCTTCGAAGATAGAAGATTAAACTGCACTGCTGAACGGCACGGTGCAGGCCTGAAGAGGTGTTGTAGAAAATAAAAAGGTGGGTGAGGAAGGTAGAAAGTGTGAGGAATTGAGGTTCAGGGTGTTTTATGGCGCCACCGATTTACGGGGCCCTGAAAATTCCGCACTAGTCTTGGCAACCCACATGAACCCGACAGTATATGACACTGTGGGAAACTCTTGAGATGTTGTGGAAGAATGCTCTCCCATCGAGTCCTCCAAGTAGTATTGGGATGCTTGACCTCCAGCAGACCAACACCATGTAGAGCTGCAGACTGCATCTGCATGTTTGTGACAACAGAGACTATAATATAAGCTCCTCAGAGCAATTCGGATGCAACTTCTTGTCGATATTCAGGCGTGGTGATCCCCCGAGAAGATGATTGCGGAGAGATTTTGAGGATGCTGTGGAGTCGGCCCAAATGTCGATTACTAAGCGGCCCACCCCTTAAGACATAACCTCGCGGAAATTTGTGCGAGGCTAGCAATTAACGAAAACGGGGCGCTGAATGGATATCGTGAGGCCTGAAAGATATCGAGATAATGCTTTTCGTCCAGTGTTGTTGCCTCGGAAATCCCACAGAAGAGAACATAGCAGGGGAGGTTGAGTTCATTAACGGTCGTTGAATTAAATCATCGTAGCAAATCACATGATATGCAGAAAAACGTTAGAATCGAAAGCAAAAAGCAAAACGATCAGGAATTGCCAATTGTTAGTGTGGCTCCCTAACCCAGTTCACTTCGGGACCAGTAGCATTGACAAGAGGCACCCCGAACTTTTCAAGCTCCTTCTGAGCAGCGCACCAGCCATTCTCACCTGCATCCACGGCTTTGGTGCCTTCTTGCACTACGTAAGTCACGAAGCCCGCCCTGCTGGCATCTATAGCGCTCCACTTCACGCAGACATCCATGGCGAGTCCCACCACGTAGACGTGAGTGATAGCAGTGACCTTCAGTATTTTGGCCAATTCGCTGTTGCTCACCGCCGGATTTCCGAAGATGTCCGTGAAGCAAGAGTACATCTCAACCCTCTTATCTTTTCCCTTTTCAACTATATAGTCAAACCGGTCCGCGTGCAGTTCCGGAAGTAGCTCAGATCCTGGAGTGCCTTGGACGCAGTGGTCAGGCCAGAGGCGCGATTCAAGAACCTCAGAGGCATTCTCTGGGTTAGTTATGTTGATGGCTGATATAAACGGCTGATTGTTCGGAGCATCGTGATTTGATGCAAATGATATATGATCTGGCGGATGGAAATCTTTTGTCGCGATCTTGAGCGCAAATGGAAGATCTAGAAGGCTGTTGACAATAGGTACAATGTCACGACCTCCGCCAACCGCAAGAGAACCATTCTGTGCACGTTTGTTATTATCGCGTTGCAGAACGTAAAGGAAATGAGGACTAACAGGTGGGCAGAAGTCCTCTTGTAGATCTACGACAAGTAAAGCTGGCTTGAATTGAGCTGGAGGCGAAAAATCCATGTTTTCTGTTAAACTTGATATAGCGGTGATGTTGTGGTAGAGTCGTGTTGAAGTTTCGTTGACGTTATAATTAAATTGAGGTCGTATAATGATGAGCGAACCTTGTGGTTAAGATTAAATTTTGAATAAGGATGGATTTCAAAAGTAAAATAAGAAAGACTTCGCATCAGTCATTTCAGCTCTGTGACCTAGCTGCCATTGAGACGCACGTGCCCATGTATATAGAGCACCGCATGCGTAGTTTGTGTATCCTATATAGTGATAGTTGGTGAGTTGATGTTTTGTGTTAACAGCTCCTTGCCTGAAAATGACTCCGTGGAGCGACAACGTCTTGGCAATTTGGCGCCGCTTTAAGTGGTGAGCTGGGGATGCTCACCCCGAGCTCGCGCGAGCATTCCCCACCACTTCATCCGTCACACTTCCAACATCCCATGTTGGCGCTCCAAACATAGCCCAGCGAGTTTCGAGCGGAAACTTAGCCCAGTGCCAGAAATAAAGGGCGTCAGGTCCCCTTCCGGCCTGACTCTCCTCCGACTCTAACCTCTCCCAAATCTCCATCATCATGAACAGAAAGGCACTTAAAGGGAAAGAACCGCTACAAAAAGCCACAGCTGGAGGCTATCAACCCCCGGCGCCCATCGAGAGAAGGATATCATAAAGGAGATACCCAAATATGTCCGAAAAATACTCTCAAAGATCAAAATTGGGCATTGGATCGTTATGTGAAGCATGTGTCGCTGCAGTTATGATATCTCAAAAGGACTTTACTCGCCTCTTGACACAGGTGGACTAAAGGTATAGAAATGGAGGAAGAAAAAGAGAGCAAGGCGGAAAGAGGCGATGAGACGGCAGAAACGAACAGCAGCCATGCCGTAGAAATATCTTTCGCGTCAAAGAAGCTATGCATAATGTGGAAGAACTGCCCATGCATCCCAACTATGAAAACTTCCTGATATGGAGAATTATCGCTGGGCTGGTTAGGACATTTGACATTCGTGATGAGCTGACCTAGAATGATTTGGAGTTTCTCTACCAAACAAGAGCGTGGGGTGTGATGTCCAGGAAAGTATCTCATCTCATGGACTCTTAAACCTGTTATCTTGGCGCACTTTTCATAACACACCTATGGAGTGCAGGTTCCATCTTGTTCAACATTGTTATCAATGACCAGCTAATTTGCCTTGTGCAGCACTACCTATTCTTCCCTGGACATTTTTAATCGTGATTTCAAGTAAGATGTAGCATAGACCATGGTTTATTAATCTACGTACACCCTTTTGCTACCTGACGAAACATAAGTTACTTCCCCCATCGCTTCACGAGGATTATTCACAGTTGCTGTTGCCTGCAAAAACAATTTAGAACGTGAACACAAGTGACACAACCACAACAAAGACTTCTCTACCTGTTTATCGCCCGAAATGCTTTTTCTCAAACCTCCTGAAAATAGTGTACGAGGTGAAGGAGAATGCAAAGGCGAGTTCAAAGCCAATATCTCCGCCAAATTCACCTCCAGCTTTCTTTCCGATGGGTCCAGTAAACCACACTTGTGCCATGCCCATGACCGCTCCGAATATCCCAAAGGCGAATGCAGAAATTGCTGCAATGCCGGGTGGGAGTTTGCTGGGTTGGTCATAGTGTTCGGGTGCGTAGCCGCCGAATCCCCTCTTGTAGATGAAGTGCTCTGAAAGAGCGATGCCTTCGTAGATAGCCAGCCAGTAAGCCTGCGAAGAAGAGTCAGAAAACAGGTTGCCATAAGTGAAGATACGGTAAATATAGACTCACAATCAACAACATGAAGTTTTCAATGACAGACGCAAAGTGAGAGTAACCCGGGATGGAAATGGCGACATATACCAACGTTCCAATGAAAGTCCAAACGAATCGTGGTACTTTCTGACTCCATCTGGCCATGAGCTGCAGACTGAGCGCGACAGAGTAGATATTCGGGCAGTTGTTTGCAATGATGGATAGGGCCAGAACAACGAGGCAGAATTTGCCGAATCGACCTAGCGGGTCGAAAAGGACAGCGCCCAGGAGTCCGCCAATGTTCCCATTCTTGTAGCCGTCAGCATAAGCTGGCGTATTGACTGTTGCAGTTATAACTGCAGCACCCAACATCTCAGTGAAGAGGAGAGGGAAGCTATTAGGAGGTCAATAATGATATAGAACCCATTGCGATATAGCGAGAACTCACGCTAGACCTGCCATGGTCCAGAAAAACACCTTTAATCGGCTTTGGGTTACAGGCTGATAGACAGTGTAATCGGCCGCATAACTAGTCCAACCCGTAGCAAAACCAAACACAGAAGCTGCAAAGGAAAGGACAGATCCCGCTTCAGATTTTCCGACACCCATTGGGATGTTTGAAAATTTCTACTCCTATGTTAGCATATACATTAAAGGCGGTGTGAAGAAGTGAGGGGGTCATAGTATATCAAACTTACCCCTGAATGCGCAAACTCTCCAAGAATGACCAAGAAAATGATGAAACATGGGATCCAACTCCATTTCTCGTAAGCATGGACTACCTTGTAGCCTAGGGGGGAGAAACATTAGCTTTAGAAAAACATTAGGGTCTCTGTATAGATATACCGAATAGAGTTACAAGGAAGGTAGCAACTGCAATAATAATAATGCCGGCGAAGCCTGGAATACCATTGTTGACCGCATGTAGTAATGAAGCACCCACAATCACATTGACAGACGACCATCCAAGGCAGGCAAGAACATTGAAGCATGCAATGACCTTGACGCCATAGTAGCCGAAGTAGAACCTTGAAAGCACCATCTGTCTCAGACCGAATCTGGGACCGAAGGTCGACCAGAAGCAGACAGGGAGTATTCCAAGAAAGTTAAAGAATAGAATAGTCAGAATCGTGTCCACGAATCCAAGATTGAATATCGGGTTAGCCAGTGCGCCGATCGCGAAGGAACTGACGACCATGTTGGCAGCCAACCACTGCGTTTCGCATTTCGATGAGTTCATGATTCTCGTGAAAAGATATAGATACTGTCATGAGAGATCGCAAATACCATGGTGCCCACGTTCACCAACCCATTAGTGTCCGTCCGTTCACTCTCAGGAACTCTCTCAATGCCGCGCTGTTCGATATTGAACCTGCCAGCAACTCGCTGGAGCTTGGCATAGAGAGTATTACCAATCTCGAAGCTCTCGTGTGGGGTAGCGCCAGACTCATCCAAATACGTTGGCATCCCCTCGCCATGGTAATCCGCATATGGTGGTATCTTCTCGCCCTTTGCCTCGATATCATCGGATTTTTCCATCTTTTCCCGTCTTTTGGAGTCTCGAGTTCAACCGGCGGGTCGTGCGACGATAGACTGTGTCTGATTACAGCTTGTAGAGAAGTGGTTAGAGAGAATGGATGGTGGCCTGTAGATATATCTGCACTCCAATTCTGATCTCACATGGCGCCGACAATCTGGGTTTTCCTCTGCCCATACTGATAAGCTAGTTGCTCTGTACTCCGCTATGCGACTCGGAGTTCGCCATGGGCCCCAGGAGCAGATGTTGCTTTTTTCCTTGGGCGGGGCCGGCCAATTGGGATTGCTGAGAGGGGTTTCCAGAAGAGAACCAGACATCGAGGCTATCATGTCTTCTGACTTGCAGACGTCCATTTGGCTGGATGGCAAGACATGTGGCGTTTCTGATAAGAAGCTCGTCTCGCCCCATCCAATCAGAGATGCGACGATGATTTTGACAGTCCAGACTCATCTACACGGCACGGATCTAGCGCTGCTTTTATCTACCTCAATACCCCCACTGCTTGTACGTTGTACCGGCTACCGGAGCTCCCCGTGAAGCACCAGGGAGAAAAGAGAAGGGGGGAAATAGCTTCAGGTACGATCTTTGATTATCAACCATCGTTATGCCAGCCAAACTTTATCTTGTAGTCATGAATGCAGAAAAAATGAGAAAGTTGAAAGATGAACAGGACAGATGCATGGTGTTCGTAGTCAGCTTCTTTCTACCCAAATGATCCTTTCCCCATGACTCCTGAGGGGCACTTCCTGAATGCTGCAGTGACGGGGAAAGTCGCTCACAGATGGAAAATGTTCAATGGCTACACCAGAAGTAATGCACCGCAAACACCGCAATCATAAGGATGGAAACTTGTATCATCGGAAATTATCCTCATCAGCATCCCTTCCTTCATTGTCAATGTCATCAACCGTTCGTACAAGTTCCTGAGACGATGCATTGTTAGTTCCTGTGCTCAACAGATCGCAAGTTTACAAAAGAGTAAAATACCTTTGTTTCTCTAGCGATTTCAAATGCCAGCGGAGGTAATCTGTTCGTGAAGTCTTTCAACAATGTAGGATCTCTGATGCTCTCTCCCTCTGAGTTGACTTCAAGTAGCTTCGCTCTGCAGTCTGACAGTTTGCGAACAATAGATTCAGCTCTGTCACGAAGGCTTAAATTGCCCGTCTGACCCATCGCAGTTTCAGTTGACGTCACTACCTTGCCAACCACAGCGGCAATATCGTTGATATGATTACGAATTATCGGCATTCCGTCGTCAGCTCGAATGCTAGACACAAGAGATTGAATAGATTGCACCATCCCTTCCGTCTGGTCTTCGAGGTAGAACTACAAGGAGTTAGTGAATTATAAGACTCTCGTCACGATAAAGAGAAATACCTTGAGTTCTTCCACATTGCTTTCCTGCGTCCTGACTCCAAAACCCATCTTCATCGCAGGGGCCTTCCCATTTGGTAAGCCATTCCTAGAGGGTGGCCGTCTTCCAGTCCAGCTATCCTTTCCTCGATGCTTAGGTGCTGTCGATCCTCGTTGCGAACTCATTGAACTATAGACGGACTCGCCACTGAGTCTTCCGTTGTTGCGGATTGGGGAAAATCCGCGGCCATCAACGGGGAGATATCCATCTTCGTCATCCTCAAGTTCCCCCTCAGGCGTTGGACGGATCTTGACCGCTCGGATGAGTTCCACAACAGCTGCTGCCAGGTGGGAGGCGGCAGCATCCAATAGTGAGACAGGTGATATGCCATTCGCAGAAGAGAAATTTTTTGCCGCGGTGATGAGATTGTTCGCGGTGCCTGAAACCCTGCCCTTCAACCTACTTCGCTGATGTGCCTGGTCTCCATCACTCGGTGTAGCATCAGCAACGCCTTGTGTGATATTTCTGACAGCCACAACCACGGACTTCACATAATCCAGAACCGACGATGGCTCTCCACTCCTTGCAGTCCGAAGCAGATCATCGATGGCAATTTGAAACTTCGTAACGTGCACATCGTTAACAAGCCCATTGGTGTCCGTGAATGCCCCATCTTTGGCGAATTGGCTAGTTTCAGGGAGTTGAGTCGACAGACCAATCGATGAAGCCCGCAAGTTCCGTAATTGAGTCTTAGTACGGGCGTAGCGGCTCTTCCATTCCTTGACTTCATCCTCGAGTCGAGTTATCTGACCCAGGAGCTTCTCTTCCCTATCCCAGGGATGATCACCGCGTTCCGTTAGGGCCTTCATCTCTCTCAAGAAATCAGAAGCCTCCTTTCTGACCTCCTCTGTAACCTGCATCAAACAGGAAATTAGCATCAAATCTCCAGATCAAAAAATATAAAAATTAAAATGTTGCACGCATGTTATCTCGACAATAGCCGGCAAGGCGAGCCATCTATATATCAAGGAAAACTTGGAATTCAGGAATTTTGCACGGAAGTATGAGAGTGCAAGGTAGAAGAAGTGCGGCATTACCTGTTGCTGTTCTCTCAATTCCATCTTAAGTTCCTCATGATCACTCTCTAACGACTCAAATCTCTTCTTCCATTCGCCTCCAACGCCTCCTGCTCCACCACCACTACCGCCTCTGCTCGCCTGGTCTAGCTGAACTTTCAGATCCCTCTCCATGTTAGTGTTGTCTGCCCGCAGTCTGTTGAGCTCGGATTGGAGTGAATCGTTCAGATTCTGGGCATCTACTAATTTCCGTTCGAGATCTGCGCGGAGGTCTAACCATTCCTTGCGTTCGAGATTTGTATTCTAAAGTCAAGGTTAGCTTTGTAGGCTAAGAATCTTAGTAGAAATATGTTTAATGGTCTTACGCTTCCCCTGTCTCTGTCAGCATCACGGAGTTTGCTCAACTCCTCATCTTTCTGCCGAATACGTATTCCGAGATTTTCGACCTTTCCTTGTAGCTCCGATACTTGAGACTGATATTCATCCACAAGTTTCTTATCTCTCTAAAAATCTCGACGATTATTAGCAATGTTGCCTTGACTAGTCGAGGTCTCGGTATGTAAAGATCGTAATCAAAAAAGCAGAGGCGAACAAACCTCTGATCCTCCAAGGCTTCTGTTAGTGTTTCTCTTGCTCTGTCTCCTTCCAGCAGCGCCCTCCAGTCCAAAAGCATCACCCTCATCATCATCGTCATCTTCCGGCCCGGTTTGATCATCGTCATCCTCGACAAGGGTGCTTTTGTTGGGTATTATTGTGTTGCTCTGGAACGTTTTGGGTAGCGGTCTACCGTAATCATTCGGACTCGCTCCTGGACTTCCTGGAACACCTAACCCACCGGGCCCACCATTTGGGAGTGCGCCTTGCAGCCCGCTCCGAGGGTAAGGCCCAGGCGCACTAGGAGGTGGTCCCCGTGGACCCTGCCCTCGAGAACCAGGACGAGGCTCCCCAATTCTGGGAACAGAGTTACTAACGGGTGTTCCAGTTCGACTAGGGTTGCTTTTCATAATCGGGGCGGGGCTTCCATTGCGATCGATGTCGCCAGCCGCAAATTTTGGAACTCGCCGCTCGAGCTCGTAGAATACATCAGTCGCCAAGTCTCGAAAGCGCGGACCAGGCAGTGTGGATAACTTCTGTCTCGCTTGGTTTCTCTTGGGATGAAAGATATCCTTGTATTCTAAGAATAGAGGTGTAGCGCCTGCGTTCGTCTGAACTCCAGTACCTTGTCTTCGTTTTAGCTCATCGTATACGTCCGTACTTAGTTCCTGAAATTGTACTGATGAGAGTCTGAGTAATTTGTCACGAGCCCTATTCGGTCTTGGGTTTCCTCTCTCATCCCTCAAAGAGGGCGCCAGGTATCTCTTCAAAACCAAATAGTGTTCGGCCATGGTCTCCTCTAGCAAACCAGCCTTCCTGCTCTGTCCACTTTCGCTTGACGCGTAGAGACCTGTACCATCACTTGATCGTGCGATGGAACTTGGAGGAGATGGATTGCCAACACTATCAGCAGGTCCTCGACCCATTCCATTTGGAAGCCCGCTGTTCATACTATTAGGGCCGCCTGAGATGGGAGGAGATGCGAGAGATCCACCACGGTTATTTGGGACTGAGTCGGATGTGCTCAGAGACTGATATCGTGAGATGCCCGACCACTCGCTTCCTTCTACTGACACCGGCGACAGAGTCCCGGTGCGTCCATTCATCGTTCAGTTGAAAAGTCAGCAAGGTTCGCGGTCGCAAGTGATCCGTTGATGAGCAGGGTAGGTAGAAGCGCGTGGGTGGTCGAAAAACCGTGAGGGCGAGCCGAAGTTCGTTTGCAGTATCGAAGACATGCAAAGCTCACCAAACAACTTAAGGCGGGTTAAAAGATTAGCTTATGTACTGCGGTTGAGAGTAATCGTCCGGGGGACCTATGCCTCCGATAGTCGTTGGAGAGATGAAAATTGCTGAATGCGTGAATGAGTCCTTAGTTTGTGCCACTCCTTATTAATGCCGGACAGTGTCGCAGTCTACGCGCCAAACGATCGTGCATGGGTCTTCCACGATCAGACCCAACCAATAGAAAATTCCAGCTTGTTTTTCAAATGCCGTGATTTTCACCGAGAAATGTACGGTGTATGTGACTTGGCTGAGGCAATCTCACCAAGCACTTAGATCTGTTATTGAGGTATGACGATCGGCAGTCGGGTAGAAATCAAGCGCCGAAGAAAAAGGAGAAGGGAGGAGGGCTAAAGGGTTAGTTAGGTACGGGAGAGCAGCGCAGCCCTGTATATAAGGACGACGGCGGCTGAGCTCACGCGTCGTTACTATGTGCTTGTACAGTGCAATACCTGCAGCCAACAAATCCTTAGGTTGAGGAGCGTATCCAGCTGCTTGTATTTACATAGTAATCTATCCTACTTCAGGTACCACTGCACAACGTCGTCCTTCGACACGATCGGGAATTGACAGGTTTGGAGCTGCGGAGTACTCCGTAAATCAATTGATTTACGTGTCCAGGTCAAGCATTTCGTCTATAAATTGTACCAAACACACCCAAGTCATTCTAGCAGTTACACAAATGACCGGGGATCGCACACACGTACTTCAAGACTCCATCCCAAATAGATAGGATTAAGGCCACAGCCCCAGGTCACTAGAATACGGGGCTACGGTAGAAAATAATTTTACTTTTATTTCAGGCAGCGTCCTCAAATGTGCGAGCAGCCTGAATTTTAATGATTTGAGAGTGATCTTGGCGGCTCTGTAACGGAACCTAGCCTTGAACTCCTCGCTATACAACAGGGATAAAAACGCCAATCCGAGGTATATGCCCTTCAGAACCAGGCTATCGTCCATAAAGCCGGCAGATTAGGCCATCGGCCTTGCCATTCTGCCAGAATATCTGGAACTCGCTCATCAAATCCACTTCTACCAGCACTTGCTCCTTCATACCAGCCATCTGCGCCTTTTGCCTCTCTCTCTTGTCTGGCTGCTTCGTTCAATGAATCTGCAAGATCCAGGATTGCTCGACCACCTACGAGTGCCTCTTCATGGTTATCTTTGATATCGACGTTGATGATATGGACTGGCCTGTTCAGCGGCGAGCCCCGGTTGGTAAGATCATCGACCACAGCATCCCAGCACCGTTCTTCACATGTAATGACTACATCGACCACACCTCCCTCAATGCCCGCGCTCCCTTTATCCTGCTTTTGGCTTTGGCTCAGCCGTGGAACACCAACCTTCCAATCCTGCCATCGCTCTGGGCCCCATTTAACTCCCCGATTTCGTTCAAGCATGTTGAGTAGCCCATTCGCACGATACAGACGAGGGTCTTTTGAGTCTAGCTCTTTATACATCGAGTCGTAGCTTGTGGTGTTGAATGCATAGACGTTTGGCTGCGTGATTGTAGGACCAGGCAAGCGCACTAACGAACCGGTACCGAATGATATGACAGGATAGTGTGCAGCAGAAAGGCGAAGGTGTGCTTCCATTGATCTGCCAGCAACACACGTTGGTTAGTAATTTGTTTCAGCTCTTCATCATATTTTGTTTTATTTGAAGATGTAGTGATGGTAGTGGATATACGACAGAAATTCACCAGGATTTATTTGGCCAAGTGAACAAATTATATTACATGTCATGCCCGGAGGCATACGGTATCATCTGAATTTTTGAGACATTGTTTGGTTCAAGAATATCAAACATGGCAGTACGTTTCTGCGTATCAAACGGATATATGTTCGGATGTTTGAGGGTAAGTTATGCTTATATACCGTTCCGTAACTTACCTGTTCTGATTGCTCGCACATACAGTGCAAAATTTCAGCCTGAAACCCTCAGCGTCCTGTGCTCCATTACCCTGTGGGTATTGAATGTCTCGTGTGTCGCTAGCTCCATCGAATCCACCTATTGACTGTGACGGAGGGGAATATTCGGCGGGCGGTGGAGGTGGAGGAGGGTTTGGAGTCGTAGTCTGAGGAGCAAGACGAGCTAAACGGGGATCAGTAGCCATCGAGTGTTCTCGTGCTGTCTGAGAATACAGAGACCACTATAGCTCAATAACTATCAGCTAGCTTTCGAACAAAGGTGTGCAGCGATCATGAGAATCCAGCAAATGATGTGTCAGAAAACAGTTGTTTGCGTATAATCTTGTGTCATCATTCCCGAAGGAGATATGACAGCTCCAATATAATGTAATCATCACTTAACAGATAGATAGGGTGGATATGAGATAGATGACCTACGAGTGAGAAGGTATTGATAACAGCCGGTTGGTTGTGGGCGGTTGTGGGCACCGTTGTGATAAGCAGTTGAATTTTCTGAGGCTCAACCAGCCACAACAGATGTCTGAAACGCTTACCCCTGAGAGCTAGAACCAATACGGGGCGAACGGCAAGAGAAAGTGAGAAGGACCGAAGCAGACAGTGAGCTTCAAGCTTCCGTCTTCATCCCATCTACAACTACATATTCTCCATTCTATGTTGTGGTATAGGTTATACTGTTCGTAGAATTGGACGACTGCGATAAATTGTAAGTCAGACTCACATCCCAGCAAACCAATCGAAGGACGTGTCCTGCATCTCCGTCGCATCTCGGATCGTCGTTCCCCCAGTTGCGAACAAACAAAATCCGCCTCTGCCACCAAGACTCTAAAAATAGAAGCCAGCAATGAGAGGCCATGCCCAGCAGCGTCGAGCCGATTCTGCACTTTATGAACACTTAGGCCAGTACAGCCAGTAAAACCTCCGCTGGTGCCGGTAAATCGACTCCCGATTCAATACGAGAGCCGCCGTTTCTTTGGCGCAACATTGGGTCATCGCCGGCCGAAGCACTCTCTGCTCAAGCCACCATCTTCCTTTCACTGTCCAGCACCGCCGCTCTCTACGGGATTTGGCGCTGTACCCTGGACAGCGCTTCCCCTCCACACCGCTTTCACATACCGATTCGTCCGCGACAATTTCCAGAAGCCTTTTCCAACTGAGCCCCAAGCGCAAGCCCATCTCTGTCTGGCCTTAGAAGGCGCATCTTGTTGTACTGGTCTGGAGCTATAGGGTGGAATTATCCCTGGCTGTTCCTTCGGGCGTCTGTACTTCAGAGCAATCTGAATTTACCCTTCGCGAGGACGGGGGAGGCATACTCATAAAGGCGGTTGGAGCGAGGAGTTTGTTGACTGAGCACGACGGCGCAACTGCACAGTGCGGACTTTGCATCTCATTGCTCTCGAGGCGCCTGATCCACGCGGAATTGCGCCGGCGTCAGCTCACTGGTCCTGCCTTACCTCTTTGATAAATTATCCACCTACCTACTCGCTACCAATTGCGGGTGTACACACTAGTGTCGACCTCAACAAGCTCCAGATAATCTAGAGGAACGAGCGGCATCACGGGCTGTATCAGACCCACCTATTAAACCTGCGTGGCACCGTCTCTCGGGAATCGTTAGTGGCTTTGGACACTATCTCGGTTTGGGGGACGATCGCGACCTTCAACGGCAGCCGACCAAGCCAGCGTCGAAGAGGGCGTAACGGCAAGTCGCGCAACATAAGTTGACTCGGATAGTCTTGTAAGAGGCCTTACAGGCAGCCTTCATCATGACTGCTATACTGCCACCGCACTCTTCCTCGCCCTCGGCTTCACCATCGGCTTCTCAGTCATCCATATCTTCAAATCCAAACCATCCTGAGCTGTCGCCGCTTATCACGTCAACTCCAAGGCGTACCAATCTGCAACGGCCTCCCTCCAACTCGAAGAGCCGACTGTCAACGTACTCTACTACCTCATCCGTTCCAAATTACTCTAGACCACCATCGCACGTGTTTCCAATCTTCCACTCCAGCTTATCGTATACTTCTGTTCGCGATTTTGCTTATCCTGTGCTACACCCACTCCACTATGGACCCCCTCCTGAACTCCCTGTGGCTCCTTCTGGCCTCTCAACGCCTGCCAGTGAACAGCGACGACTCTCGGATCCTCCTAGGGCTTCCTGGGAAGGCTTGAGAGGAAATTGGTCAGCTGGCCCTTGGGGAGGAGACGGTGTAGCAGGTGACAGAAAGCTGTTTGAGGATGGACCTCCATGGAGCGAGGATGAAGACTTGCATAGTCCTGTCGTCGTTGTCAGTTCGAGACATCGAAAGCACAAGTCGTCGATAGCTCTAGGAGAAGGCCAAGGAAAAGGAAAGAGTGGTCATAGTGACGAAAGTGGTGGGCGCTACAGCATGCCTAGAATGGGAGACTACGAAACCGGTCGAGGATACTATGCTGGCACAAACAGAGATGGGAGCGAGACATACTACCACCATCAAGAGGATGAAACAGCGGATGGGCCAGGTGGAGAGTATATCACATACCCGCCAGATCAAGCTCACCGATCTGGCCTGCAACCATACAATGTGCCTGGCCAACGGGATTCGCATTTCGCCGCAAAATTACCGAATCGTTCATATGTGAACCCGTCAGGAGAGTCCTTTGAGCCTGACGAGGATGAGTCTTCGGATTCTTCGTCTCCAAAAGTGCATAGAGATGAAGAGTCCCGATACTCTAGGGATTACCAATTTACAATTGCGTCTCCAGATGAAGAGATGCATGGCAAGGCTGTGGCACTCTTCGATTTCCAGCGGGAGAACGAGAACGAACTACCGTTAGTGGAAGGTCAAGTTATTTGGGTGTCTTACCGTCATGGGCAAGGTTGGCTTGTTGCGGAGGATCCCAAAACCCAGGAGAGCGGTCTTGTACCGGAAGAATATGTTCGTCTTCTGCGTGATATACGCGGTGGATGGAACGTTCTTAACGGAGAACCCGCCGACGCACTCCTCAGTCCACAGTCAGCGACTTCCGATTTTGTTATTTCTTCTCAGCATGAACAGCAGCAGCCTGGTCATGGTTCTCATGCCAGTAATGGGAGCAATTCATATCAACATCCGCCAGTGGTATCAACATTCTCGACGTCATCCAAAGATCTCCATCCCTACCCGCAACACCTACTTGGAACGCAGTATGGACAGACACCTCCTCAAGTCATTCACTACCACGGACAGAGAGGAGGATCGCAAACAGCTACACCTACTCTGATGACTCCCTTGTCAGAGAAGCAAGACAATGAAGAGCCAGAAAATTCACAAGCTATAGAAGGAACGAATGTAGACACTCATGCTGCTGATCGAGAAGGCGAACCAGGTGAGATAATGCGATGATAATGAGCGTTACGTGAAGGACATCAAGGGCGTTGCTTCTATATGATTTTATGAAGAATTGTAAGGAAAACGCTGATGGATGGATTAAAAATGTCGCTTGCTCATCTGCCTGCGATTCAATACCCAGCGTGTCTACGGGTTCCTGTATTTGCAATATAGCAAGCCGGAAGAAATCATTCGCAACCCTTCATCGATCTTGTTGGCTGCTGGCAAAGCATTTCTCCCATTCGCTTCTGCCCTTGTTTTACCTCTACACACTTTTTCTCCTTTTCTCATCTTCCCTACACAATGTAAGAGCAAATGATCCGGGTTTGTCTGGGGCTTTTTTTCTTTCAAAAAGGGCCTTTCCTCTTATTCCCGTGTTCCGTTCCCGCTTTGCATCATCATCACTAAAGATACATCGTTGGTCTGCTGTTTAAAAAATGCGTTGCATAAGCTATCTTTTTTCCTCTTCTCTCTCTCTTCGGGCCTGTCATCATTATTACCTGTTCTCAACTCTCAAACCGAGGTTTTGAGCATCTGATTTGGTTTCTGCTTTCCTTCCTCTGCAGGGAACAGGCGCAAAAAAGAAAAACGAACGAACGTTTATGATTTGACATCAACACGAATCATGACCCATCAAAGCTTTTTTTTCTCCTCAAACTCTCAATACTCAAATACTCAAAGGTGTAATTGCCCGGTGGGCGGCGTCAAAGATCATACCAAAAATTAGCCTGGCTTTTGAGTATTTTTTCCTTCTTTTTCCCTCTAGCGCTTGCAAATGGCGTCAAGGCAAACAAATCATAAGAAAAGAAGGTTTTAACTGTGAAGAGGTTGTGCTGGCTCGTTGTGAGACTTGTTGGGGATTTATTCCCCGTGATGTGATAGTTATGTATAATGCCTAGGGGTGGGTAGGGATATAGATGTAAATGTAAGGCTATCAATTACCGACCACAAACTGGGTCCTGGATTCGTAGGACTACGAAGTCAGTTCGGCGGGAGAACATTCAGAAGGTATTTGGGGATCTCTAGTACACGAATATGAGTTCTCTCAGGAAGAGAGATGCTCTCTATGCTAAGAAGTCAGCAACATAGAGATATCGAGACCCCTAGGACAGGAAATTATAAACCGGACCTCAGTGCAGCTTCAGAGGTCCTCGAGAAATACAACACCCAAGATGATTGCTGCTGGACACGAAAGAGTCCCTTTTGTCTAATTCCTAAAACCGTGATTTCCTGCACCCATTGAGGGCGGAAGAGACTGTTCCCGTAGTGAGCTAGAGAGAACGTAACGACTTGGCTACATCCATTTTTTGATTCATTCTTTCTCTTATTGGTGCTTGAGACGAATGTATACATTTCCCCTGCCCCCCTCATTTAAAGTGTGTTGATTGCATTGGGACGGTAATAAAGAAAATAGAAGCCGTTTTCTATAGCAGAGATAAATAGGGGAAAGAGGGAGTCGAGGCCAATTGGGTGTTTTTGTGAGCATTCTAGCCAAGGAGATCATCAAGCCCGCCTCCGATTTTCTGGCCACCTTGCCGAGGTGTCGTTTGCACTGGTCTCTGCTGTTGCTGTTGTGCAGGAGACGAACCCGTTCCCCAAATCCCTGCGCTTGCTTTCTGCTTGGCTAGACTGGCCAAGTTCGGACCACCCTGTGTCGGTGTGCCTGTCTTCTTGATCCCGGCGCTGGCAGTTGACCACAAAGACCCAAATGCGTCCCCTGGTGAAGACGCTGGCTGGGTAGATTTGTTTGAAGAGGACGAAAGGACAGTAGAAGTCGCGGTGGCGGCGAGAGAGCCGGGGAGGGGTTGTGTCGGAGCGACGGACACAGAGGTGAAATAGTTTGGTTGCGCACTTTGGTAGCCTGTCGGGCGTGATTGTTGAGTGATTGGAGGAGATGCGAAGGAAGAGGTGTTTGATGGGGTTGGAGAGCCATGGCTGGGTGTTGGAGATATTGATGTGAAACCAACAAGATCATTCAGATTGGCGCCTCGAGACCCTGAGACAGGTTTTGGAGCAACGAATTGCGTGGTGGAAGAGGTGCCGGATGCAGGCGTGGGCGAAGGAATGGCTTGAAAGGATGAGTGAGTATTTTTGCCAGCGGTGGGCGGGGAGGCCGACTGGAAGTCATCAAAGTCGTCGTCATCCACTCCACCAGACTGTAAAGTGCCGAAGCCGTCGTCAAGGGTCGGCTGTGCTGACCTCTTCCCATTTGAGACTGATGTATTTGTGTAGGCAGATGAATCGCCGTCATCCCCGAATGAGAACAAGTCCACCTCTGGTTCCTTCTTTTGGGGTTGAGTCTTCGGAGCTGCTTCTCGTCGAACAGCAGCTCCAGCAGAAGACCCCCTGGTTCGCCGAGTTTGGGATGCGATGGCACCCTCATTATATTCATCGTACTCTTCGAATCGATCTTTACGAGAGCCGCTACCACTATCGTGGAAGCCTCCGGTGTTTCCGCCAAATCCACCACCATCTCCGTACACTCCACCACTGTAACCGCCATAGCCACCCGGATCTTCACTCCCAAATCCCCCGTATCTGCTCTCACCACTGCTAGAAAATCCTCCACCAAAGCTCATGCCTCCCTCCACACCTCCATACTTATTCCTTGTCGACCTTGCCTTTTTCCTTTCAGCTCTGATGCGGTCGACATCGCTGAGTAATTCCGCTAGTTCCTTTGACCGATTGCGCACATTTACGCCTTGGTCCTTTCCGTTCTGGTCTATGAAATGGAACTGACGAAGCATCTTAAGGAGGGATAGATGGGATCTTGCATCGTCAATTACCCGCTCCGAACCGTTCTTGATGAGGAACTCGAGCAATTGGAGAGCCTGGGAAGAGATTCAGCTACTACCACCACCGCTAGAAGGAGCACACAGGCCTCAATTTCTTGAGCCAAAACACTCATAAGTCGACTGACCTTGTAAATTTGTCTCCACTCCTCCGCAGACTTCTCTGTGAAACGCTTGTAGATCATCGGCATGATCTCATTTAAAAGTTGACTTTGATAATCTGTGTTCAGCAACTGGGTACATGAAGTGCACATTTCATATTACTGACTAGCTGTATGTTCCGGTTGCAATTTCCTGCATCAAAGTCGAGGATGCGCCCCATGGCTCATTGTTCGTAGCCTCTCGAACCTGAACCACAAGATCTAGTCAGGACACGCATGAAGGGCTACAAAATAAGACTGTCCCTACCTTTGACTCCATCTCTGTATAATTCATCACCGCTGAGCCCAACAACCGTCAGCTTCGATGAAGACATCAACTTGCTGCGAGAGGGCTCACCATTCTGAACTTTCCGCACACCTGCCTTAAGGTCGTAGAGAGTCAGGTTGCTGACGGTATCCTTGAGGCTACTAAGGTCCATCGCAACAGCAGCGGAGGTTGTTGATGGTTCGTACAACACTTGAATCGTTGAGTTGTGTTCAGGAGTCTTTGAGGAAGCGTCGGTTTCTAATGTCCGTTTTGGTCGAATCATACATTCAACATTGGCAGCAGGTCACGTGAGCAGCCTGGTCCTTTCCCTTTAAATTTTCTTCAAATCTTCGGTATCCCATACATTTACTGCGTACTCCGTATTTCTTTATTACTGCCTTCTGAGTCAACTAGGTCCAGTCACGCTCTGCTCAGTTCTTTCTCCTTGTCTAAGTTTCTCACGCATCCATCTACAGCTGTGCATATAGCATATACGTTCGTCAGTCCCACGTATCATATCACGCCCGCCCCTCTCATCGAGGCATTTTCATCGAACATCGCTGACCACATCATCTCCTCCGTCACTCCCCGAATCCAACCCCACAATCGATCGACAGCGTGACCCTTGACATTCGCATTGCTCACGCCTTGCATCTTCGCACTTGTACATACATACTCCATACACATACGTTCTGCATTACCCACCAGTGACATAGAGTAGAGTATCTGTTCTTGATTGTCGCGTCCCATTTTCCCGCTTGTGACCTAGTCTACATTCTTGTGTACTTCGTGCAATTGAGCTGCAGGTGAGCTTGCCCGAATGATCAGTGCCTGGCCACTGCTAGGCATGGGTGTCATTATTGTGGCATTGTGCCATACAGTGACATGCGCTGCTCAGGACTGACTAGCCTTTGTCGGGCGTTGACTGACCGACTCGCACACCCACAGGTTAAAAACAACAATGCCCCACCAACCCCGCTTCTCTTCCATTCTTTACCTCTCTTCCACGCTTTTGCGCAACACTTCAAAGTCTTCACTCACCTCCACACTTCCACCATATCGGTTCAAGCCCTCTTCCAAGGATTTTCACGCTTCACGAGCAGCCATGACGGTCAAAACCTACTTCACCATCGAGTGGGAGGGTCCCAAGTTGGATGAAAATTACGTTCCCATCAAGACACCTGATGGGCGTACTGAGGTTGCGCGTAAGGATCAGTCTTTGTGCACTCGAGCAATCTCGTTGATTGAAGTTTCGATCGGATCAAGCTGACTTCCATTTCAATTGCAGTTCAGAGAGGAACAATCAACTTCAATCTCTACGACGACATCGTCCCCAAGACCGCCGAGAACTTCCGCGCGCTCTGTACCGGCGAGAAGGGCTTCGGCTATGCTACTTCAACGTTCCATCGTATCATCCCTCAGTTTATGCTTCAGGGTGGTGATTTCACCCGCGGCAATGTATGTCATCCTGCAAGCAAGATTTTTGCCTTTCGTATTTCGTGGTCTCGTTTTTATTTTCAGAAATTGTCAACTGCGAATCATCTGCTTTGGTACTAATACACCTTGCCGCACAGGGTACTGGTGGCAAGTCCATCTATGGCGAGAAGTTTGCGGATGAGAACTTTAAGAGAGCCCACGTGAAGCCTTTCCTGCTCTCCATGGCCAATGCTGGACCAAACACGTTAGTCTCCCAATATTTAATTGCGCTTAATGACTCTTGCCTATTCTGATTAACGCCTTCAGCAACGGCTCCCAATTCTTCATCACCACTGTCGTTACTAGCTGGCTTGATGGAAAGCATGTCGTCTTCGGCGAGGTCGCTGATAAACCCTCTGAGCATGTTGTCAAGTCGCTAGAGGCTACCGGCAGCAGCTCAGGAAAGATCCACTACAAGAAAGCTCCCACGATTGTTAGCTCCGGCGAGATAAAATAGATTGCGAAGGATGGAGGCTGGTCGGATGACAGGGTTGCATCATTCTAGATTGTCTTCTCCCAAGAGGACCTTCCAGGCTATGTTACCTAAGAACGGTGGCGATGGTGTATTCGATAACGATGGAAAAGCTCATACGTAGATCATTAGCGTCGCCCATTCAATCAAACTGCTTGGGAGCTGCTGCGATGTTTTTCCATGCCGAGACGTTTTAGTGAGAAGTAATCAATAGCGCTATCCGTAAATACAGACATCTAGCACGCTTTTGTAGCCTGTACTTTTTGATGTATCCTATCATCACTAGGGGACTTTCTATTATATTTCCAACCAAGTATTGAAGTATTCACAACTACTTGCACTGACAGGACCGCCTTCCTCACACAGATTAAATACTGGACATCTCCCACACGGCGCCTCCGTAAGCCCATTCGCACTGCCAGTCTCATCCTCCCCTGCTGGACGGCGCACTGCCTTGTAAGCCACCCCTCCAAGTACCTTCTCCACTCGCCCGTCGTAGCAGAGAACCTCAAGGAGCTGTCGGATATCATTTTCTCCCAGCGACACATCTGTGATTCCTGCTGAGCTTACCCAATTGGCCACATGTTGTGCAGTCGGGTAGCCTCTGTAGCCCGGTGGGAACGGTAATAGGGCGTTCTTCTTTAAGTAGCTTGGTCTGGGCGTTTCGAATTCGTTCTTAAGAGCCTCTTGGATGTCCGCGTGACTCAGCTTGCCGCGCCTGGGTTTATCTGCTCCAGTAGCATTGCGGTAGAAGCTCTTGCTGGTGATGAACTGCTCGATGGCATCCAAAAGCGCCGAAATAAACTCATTGTCGAGTTCTGAGTCGGTGAACCAAGGCCCACCAGTGATATCCTCAGATGGGGTCAAAGATGCCAGCATGTAAATCTTCCGGGTGGGATATTTCACATTTTTTATTGCTTTGATGTAATTGCGGCCTTCAAGGGATTTGATGCAGCGATTGAGGACAGACTGGTGGATATTGACCTTGGTTTTTAGATTCTTGGTCCAGATGCCCTCGCGACCACAGGATTCAATATGAGAGTATATAAGGGCTTCGTCTGGGGAGAGTGTTTTGTATCTAATAATAATAATTAGTACATCGCGTTTTCGTCGAAAGGAGGCCAGACGAACTTATTCGCATCCTCTTGCTTCACTATTCTCCACACGGCTGCTCCATCTGACTGTACCAGGACCTTCGCAAGCCCCTCATCCATAAGAGCCTGCACGCATTGCATCAGAACACTCGGATTGCCCCCTGGAATTATGCCCATGTTTAGTAAATCGTGCTGGTTAAAGAGCTGGTTTGCTGGAGCTTGAAGACATTTTTCGTAGAGGGCTTTCTTAAGGCCGGCACTGGTAGATGAGGAAGCCATGGCTGTGGTTCGCAGAGGTTCTCTGAAGATTGAAAGCTAGAGCCAGCGATGCCCTAGTACAGCAGTTCTTTTACTTCAACTCACGTCATAGCTTCATTCCCTCTGCACATGACTAGGCGGTGAAAGCTGCAGACATGGTCCGTGTGATGTGCCGTACGGGCGGCATGGGCTTTTAGTCGAGAACCATCTAGAAAGTAACTGCTACGACCTGTATAATACTCACCCGTCAACCACAGTAACTTCCTCTCAACCGCTCATCCACAGCTTAATTTTCAACTCTTTCAGTGTGCCAAAATGGCTGACGCTCTTAAAGCAGAGGGAAACAAGGCATTTGCCGAGAAGCGATTTGGCGAAGCTGTGTATGCCTCTTCCAGCCTCACTTCTACCTGTTTCAGCACTGACATCAAAAAGTGAGAAGTTTTCTAAAGCAATTGAGGTTGAGCCGACTAATCATATCCTCTACTCTAACCGTTCTGGTGCATACGCCTCTCTCAAAGACTTCGATCACGCACTTGAGGATGCAAACAAGACCACCGAGATCAAGCCGGACTGGGCAAAGGGATGGGGTAGAAAGGGCGCTGCTCTACATGGACAAGGAGACTTGCGTAAGTTCCGAATGGAAAAAAACCGTATAATAAGCTGTATTCGCAACACTGCTAACACAACTATCAGTTGGGGCTCATGATGCCTATCAAGAAGCCTTGAAACTCGATCCTGCCAATGCTCAGGCCAAGTCTGGGCTGGCTTCTGTAAAGCGCGCAATTGATGCAGAGGCCGCAGAAGATGGTGTTTCTGGTGACCCAACTGGTGGACTCGGTAACCTGTTTAACGACCCGCAGATGCTCCAGAAACTCGCGAACAATCCCAAGACCCGGGGGCTACTGGCTGACCCACAGTTTATGGCCAAACTACAGAGACTCAAGCAAAGCCCCGGTAGTATCGGGGAGGAGATGCGAGACCCCAGGTTCTTGCAGGTCGTGAGTGTGCTGTTGGGATTAGACATGCAGTTTGGTCAACAACCGGGGGAGAGCGGAAATGGTGATCCACCATCATATGCTGCCTCGGGAGCAAGAGAACAAGAGGACACTCCTATGCCTGACGCTCAATCCGCAACTGCCAAATCTCAACCCCAAAAAGCCTCGGAGCTTGAGCCAGAACCAGAGGATGAGGAAGCGATCACACTCAAGAAAGCTAAGGAAGAGGCAGAAGCCGAGAAAAAGCTGGGAACTGAGAGTTATAAGAAGCGACAATTTGATGCTGCTATTGAACACTACGGCAAAGCGTGGGAATTCCATAAAGATATTACTTACCTTACCAATCTTAGTGCTGCCAAGTATGAGAAGGGCGATTATGAGGGTGCCATCGAAGCTTGTAACAAGGCAATCGAAGAAGGACGAGAGATGCGTGCGGACTTTAAGCTGATCGCAAAGTATGTTTGGTATTCTGAAATCATTGCAGAGTGCTAAGTATGTCTCTAGGGCCTTTGCGCGTATTGGAAGCGCCTACGAGAAGTTGGGCGACTCTGCCAACGCGATTCTCAATTACCAGAAGTCACTGACTGAACACCGTACCCCTGAAGTTCTTACCAAACTTCGCACCGCAGAGAAAGCCAAGATTGAAGCCGAACGAAAATCATACATAGATCCTGCGAAAGCTGAGGAGGCCCGTGAAGAAGGAAACAAGAAATTTAAAGAGGCGGACTGGCCTGGCGCGGTAGCGGCTTACAGTGAGATGATCAAGCGCGCTCCGGATGATCCAAGAGGATATAGCAACCGCGCTGCAGCCTTCATCAAACTCATTACATTTCCCAGCGCTGTACATGACTGCGATGAGGCGTTGAAGAGAGACCCAAAATTCGTCCGTGCTTACTTGCGAAAGGCCCAAGCATACTTTGCTATGAGGGAGTATAGCAAATGTCTTGACACCTGTACCGAAGCTTTGGAGGCAGATGAGTCCGGCGCGAATGTTAGAGAGATAGAGCAACAGCAACAGAGGGCACTGCAAGCGATGTACAGCGCGAGGGAAGGCGAGACAGAAGAGCAGACCATGGAGAGGATACAGAGGGATCCTGAGGTGAGTAAATCTTTCCACCTCAATATTTTCCGTATGCAGACAATGGCTAATATCTATAACGAGCAGATTTTGGGAATCCTTCAGGACCCTGTCATGCAGAGCATACTTCAACAAGCAAAGGGTGATCCAAGCGCTTTGCAAGACCACATGAAGAACGCTAGTGTGCGGTCAAAAATCCAGAAACTAATTGCGGCTGGCGTCATTCGTCTTGGTCGATAAGGTCTCAATCCTTCTCATGAAACTCGAGCATGACCTTGACAGGAATAGTGGGAAAGCGTTTCCTGAGAAAGATCAGAACATCATCGAGCAAGGAGGAATGGAGATTATGCTCAATTCTTTGTGAATTCATGTGTTGACGGTTATACGTAATGCTTGCCTCTGATATCTTTGCGCTGTCAATAAGCATCTTAAAAAGCATAGTCCTACCTAGAAAATGCTCCTCTATATCCGGGTTGTTTAGGTACGACTTTACTTGGAAATCGCTGAGCACCTCTGAAGTGAGATATTGAATATAAATGCCTCAGATTTATACGGAACTGGACAATAGCATGGAGACGTAATCAGTGTGGCTATACGGAGTACAAAAAAGCAACCATTAATCCTTCGCGTAGTATCTTATTGGTTTCCAGTGATCATAATTAATGGTGTGTGGATCGCTTTGCTCTGTATGGCCAGTGTGTGCTGCAGCTTCCCCGAGCTACTGCATACACAGCAAACATGGCCGATCTGACTGGTGACAGACGTCAACGGTAATTGCTGGCCCCACAACTTGCGAGACATTGGTGTCTTGCTGTACTCTGCAAGGTGGAGAAATCGGAACTGCAGATCAGATGCACGTTGATCGATTGGAACGTTCTGCGTCGATCTTGGTGTTGCTTCCTTGGGATATATAACTTGCTTCGGTTGCCGATTACACTATGCACTCATACAATCTTCAGCTCGCATCCTCATTCTTGAGCCACGACTGATTTACTTCACTGATCGTACTATATGCCGAGGCCAATTGCAGAAAACTGAAACGGTCGAAATCCCTCCTGACAGTGTTGCGTCGCTGTGATCTACGCTCCAAGGTCATTGGCCAACGTCATTGATTCACCACTACACCAATTTACTAAGCTCACAACCTCTAAACCATCTATCCTCGCCCTCCTAACCACTCAAATTCACAGCTCAGAACAGCAGCCTGTCATCTGTCAATTGGTGGACTCTTTTTCTCGCGCTACCTCACCGTCACTGCGACAGTTATGGCCTCGCAGGCGGGAGAGCTGAAGGCGCAGGGTGTGGAGGAGGCTTCGCGAGACAAAAACAGTAACGTCACCTCTGAAGACGCCGAGAAGAAAATTATAGAGGAGTCAAAGAAGGCCGGATATCAGGCATACCAATTCGATCCAAATGCGACACCAGACCAAAAGGCCGCACAGGCGAGAGCTGTAGGTATCTAGCAGGTCAACATACATTTAACATGAGCTAATATGATTGATGCTCAGAGCTTGTCTCCAGGGTTTCACCGTGACAAGAAGCCAGGCGGTGTTGTGGTTGCGACAGATATTGTGAGATCAATTCCTGAACTGATGAAATTCACACGAAGATAAGCCCAGACTAATCGATCTTCTCAGGACGACGGAACGCCTGACCAATATGAACTGCCGCCACCCAGTAAAGACGGTGCCCTCGCCGTGGCTCCGAGTATGGATGCCAAGCATGGAAATGGAGTATTACCGGAAGATGAGAATGCTCGCTGGGTAGAACGTGCTGGCTGGGCACCACGTTTTGGAAATGGAGGTATCTCCGAATCCATCAAAAATGAATCTCTGTTAGATAATCAGACTTGGATGGAAAGCAATCTGAATGACAGATACTTCGGGGGTAAGAATCTACACCGGTTGTTACATCAGAGCAAATCATGCGCTAATGCCTTCCAAAATCACAGACTGGTATCACAACGCCGCGGTCATTATCTTCGCTAGTCTATCCTCGTGGTTTGTTGCCGTTATCGGTGGAGGGCTCGGCTGGATCATCATCATTATGGCTTTCTGCGCGACATACTACCAAACTTCTATTCGCCGGGTTCGTCGTAATTTCCGGGATGATGTGCATCGCGAGATGGCTAAGAACCGTCTAGAGACCGATGTTGAGAGTCTAGAGTGGATAAATAGCTTTCTCGTCAAGTTTTGGCCCATCTTTCAGCCTGTCCTTGCAGATACGGTCATCAACTCCGTAGATCAGGTTCTCAGTGTTTCAACACCCGCTTTTCTGGATAGCCTGCGACTTAAGATGTTCACGCTGGGTTCGAAGCCACCAAGGATGGAACATGTGAAAACTTACCCGAAGGCAGAAGATGACATTGTTCTCATGGACTGGAAATTCAGCTTCACCCCGAATGATACGGCTGACATGACCGCACGACAGATCAAGAACAGGATTAACCCGTAAGTTTCAAAGCTTTCATACCTCAATGGTTCATTTTTCTAATAATCCAATAGGAAAGTTGTCCTTGAAGTACGGATTGGGAAGGCCATGGTGAGCAAAGGACTTGACGTAATAGTTCAGGATATGTCCTTCTCTGGCTTGATGAGGATCAAAGTGAAACTCCAGATTCCTTTCCCACATGTTGACCGAATCGAAGTTTGCTTTCTAGAGAAACCGACTATCGACTATGTCTGCAAGCCACTCGGAGGTGACACATTCGGATTTGATATTAATTTTATTCCTGGTCTTGAAGGCTTTATCATGGATCAAATCCACGCTAACATTGGGCCGATCTTGTATGCGCCCAGTGTCTTCCCCATTGAGGTAGCGAAGATGCTGGCGGGCAACCCTGTAGACCAAGCTATCGGAATCTTAGCCGTTACCATTCACGGCGCCCTGGGTCTGAAGAACCCTGACAAGTTTTCCGGCTCTCCAGATCCCTACGCTGTGGTGTCATTAAATAGTCGGGATGCGCTGGCTAAAACCCGGATCATCAAAGAAAATGCAAATCCTAGATGGGGCGAGACCAAATACATCATCATCGCTGGCTTAACGGAAAGCCTGACTATTCAGATATATGACTGGAATGAATTTCGTAAGGACAGGGAGCTTGGAACCGCCACTTTCTCCCTCGAGCAAGTTGAAACGCAGCCCGAACACGAGAATCTTCAATTAGAAGTCATAGCAAACGGCAAGCCTAGGGGCATCGTCCAGGCAGACGTCCGCTTTTCCCCTGTCCTTGAAGGACGCAAATTAGATGATGGGAAGGTTGAACCTGCCCCGGAATCTAACAGTGGTATCGCTAGGTTCACAGTTGAGCAAGCGAAGGATCTAGATGGCACAAAAAGCTTGATTGGCCAGCTGAACCCTTATGCAGTGCTTCTCCTAAACGGCAAAGAGGTTCACATTACAAAAAAGCTCAAGAGAACCAATAACCCGATATGGGATGATGGATCCAAGGAGATTCTCATCACTGACCGCAAATCGGCTCGATTGGGCTTGGTCATCAAAGACGATCGAGAAATTTCGACGGATCTAATCATTGGGACCTATCAGATCAGACTTGACGACATGTTAGATATGATGGAGAAAGGGCAAGAATGGTATAATCTTGCTGGAGCGAAGACTGGTCGTGCTAAGTTAATTTTACAATGGAAACCCGTTGCCTTGAAAGGAGCATTGGGAACTAGCGGATATGTTACTCCTATCGGCGTCATGCGCTTGCACTTTCAAAATGCTCGGAATCTACGGAACTTAGAGACCGTCGGCCGGTCTGATCCATACGTCAGAGTATTGGTTTCCGGTGTTGAGAAAGGAAAGACGGTAACTTTCCAAAACAACCTCGATCCGTATTGGGATGAGGTGCTCTATGTTCCTATTCACTCGACGCGGGAGAAACTGGTACTCGAAGTTATGGATCAGGAGACTGTCGGAAAGGATCGGTCTCTTGGCGAAACCCAACTAACTATAGCCGATTACGTTAAAGAAGCTGACAATGGCGAATATCGTGTGAATGAAGAGCGCGCTCTCCAATCCAAACCTCTTCAGATGCATGGCAAAGGGAACCCGAAAGGAACACTCAACTTCACAGTGTCATTTTATCCTTGCATGAATGTTGCTGATCCAGAAGAAGAGGAAGAGAAAGAAGCCGAGAGCAGTGGCGGAAAAGAAAAAGAAGTTGATGGGGAGAAGCACGCAGTGGACACACAGAATATGGAGAGTGAAAAGGGGAGTGCGGAGAGCGGGAAGGTGAATAAGAAGGCCAACGGGAAAGAGAGCCAGAGAAACTCCTCCGAGAACCTTGCAAAGCAGCTCTCAGAAGGCGAAAAGGAGCAAAAAGAGACTACGGAGAAGAAGATGTTACCTAAGCTTCATCTCACGCCTGAGGAGCTTCTTAAATATGGCATGAATCCCTTTTCTATCTAGTCCCGAGATATATGGCAGCTAATTTATTTGAGTACAGAGTCTGGCCTCCTCATCTTTAAGATCATCGAAGCCGATTTCGCACATTCAGGTTGTAATATCGAAGTGGTGATGGACGATATGCTCTTTCCTTCATTCGTATCGTCGAGAGCTAAATCGAAGCATTGTAAATTTGACGAAAGTCCGTTGCCTCATCACTCTTAAAAAGCCCAAGATATCAGCTCACACTCATTCTAGTTGGTGATGCCTTTGTGCGCGAGCTGGACTTCTCCAACGTTACTCTCCGCATAAGACACGATAAGGGCAAGGAGGGTAACGAGCCGAATGTCACTGCAAAGCTTACTGGGAGCACGTTGGAAACGCTGAGACAATGTTTGGTAAGTTAACATCCCTACACTGTTCCAATGTATGGCTTACCAATGATTTTAGAACAATCCAACAGTACTCTCCATCAAAGACAAGGATGGTGGAGTAAGCAAGGTCAAAGTCAGCCTGAAATATATTCCAGTGAAGATGCAACTCGATCCTAGTGAGAGCATTAACAACATGGGAACCCTTCGTGTGGAAATTCTTGACGGTAATGACTTGCCTGCCGCCGATAGGAGCGGAAAGAGTGATCCATACTGTAAGTTCGAGTTGAACGGCAAGGATGTTTACAAGACGAAGGTAATAAAGAAGACCCTCAACCCTGTTTGGAACGAATCTTTCGAGGCGCCTATCCCCTCCAGAACCGCAGCAAAATTTAAGGTTCGAGTTTACGACTGGGATTTTGGCGAAAGCGCAGACTTCCTTGGAGCATCGGATATCAATCTGGAGCCTCTGGAACCATTCATTCCGCAGCTGTACAAGCTAGTTCTAGATGGGAAGTCGGGCTCTGTCAGAATGAGACTGTTGTTCAAACCTGCCTACGTAACTCGGTCGCGTCAAGGCTCATCAACTTTCTCTGGTACTTTTGCAGCTCCTGGCAAGCTCGTTACCGGTGTTGCTGGTGCACCAATAAAGGGAGTTGGTCTAGTAGGCGGTGGGGTGGTTAAGGGGGCCTCATTCATCAAACATGGGTTCAATCGCATGAAGAAAAGCGAAGACGGGAACGGGAACGCTGAATCAGACGAATTTTCGAGCAGCGATGCTATTTCAACCCCGGCACCAACCGACATCCCTGAGGAAAATCCAGCAGAGAGCGGCATCTCATTTTCTAATTCAGTACCCCCTCCACGTACGCCAACCGCCACGCCCCCACATGCCCGCTCTCGAAGCTTTGGGTCCCATTCTCTTGCTAGCATAGCTGGCGGGCGTCCAAGCATCGCAGGAGACTCAGGTTCAGCCACCTTTGAAATCATCTCTGCATCTGGCTATCCACCATCTGCGAATGTCCGTGTGCACATCAAGCAAATCACCCCAAAGGGAGCCAAGGATGTGCACAAGACTAAGGCCATCAAGTCTCAGTCAGGCGAAGTGCGGTGGGAACACGAGACGTTTAAGTTGAACTGTCCGGCGGATACGCAGTTCCAGGTACAGGTCAAGGCGCATTCAACTTTTGGAAGCGATGATGATCTTGGCGAAGGACTTTTCTTTGTGGACGACTCTGGCCAAGGCGGCGAGAAGACTGTGAAGGCTGGTAGCGGGAGTGTGGTGCTGAAGACAAGCTTCACTGCAAGTGATGCGACAAGCTCGAAGAACAGCCCCAAGAGTAACGGGGTCAGGCGGGCCTTTTTGAGCAAGAGGGAGCCTCGAGAGGAAAGAGCATCTTAAATGAGCTTGCATGGGGGATGATGCAGCAGACTAGCGAGATTCTTCATGTTCGAATTCTCTACCTGCGATACCATTTCCGTCTTCCGGGAAAGTTCTCTTTCCGACTTTCCACGATGGTTAGGGGGTTCCGGTTAACCGTCAAAAACACCTGAAACTTACGGTTTGAATTGCTATCCGACCCTATCGAGCCAATAGATTAATTTGATTTTTTTTTTTGAAATTTGACGGTTCCGATAGCGTGCCGCAACCGTCTATTCTCAATTTTCCCATAAATGTTTGTGATGAGAATCTCAGCTTCATCTATTAAAACCCATAACTACAGTTTAATCTTGAAACAGAACATGTATCCTGTACCATGTGGTGTTGATGTTGGTAGTGACCTTGATTCCTAGAACGTTCTGGCGGAATCCCGACCGACACAAAGATCGTATGTATGTACTTGTTTTTGCTCGTGCGCAGCAAAGTATAGGGTAGTATGTACGGAGTACAAGCACAACATGCTCGTCGAAACGCGATTGATAGCAGAGTGCGCCAAGATAACAGAAATCCGTGGCAACCTCACTCCTGTTTGAGAAGGTGAGTAACGCCGCCCTATGCCCGCATGAGTTTTAGGTGAGCATGGGTGAGCATGGGTGAGGCCGGGTGAGCTTGGGTGATCCCTCATCCCTTGCCCACTCGTGTTTTGGGAGAGGAGGTACTTGTATAAACTTTTGGGTAGAAATCCGTTATTTGTCTTCGGCCAACCTGGGTGGTTGATAAGTGAGTCAGAACACGTTGTTGAGATAGGGAGTAGAACTCAGTTAGCAAGATGCATGCTTGTATTTTCTAAGCGTCTTGGAAGGTCTTTATATACATATTCCTGCTGGTTGGGGTGTCTGTTATTCCCTGCGAGATTGCCAACACTACATTACCCGGTCCACAACGTTGAAGCAAACCGAGTGCTATAAAGAAAAGCACTGTGAATACTGTAACTTTAAGATACCTCCACAGCTATTGGAGGCCCTTGCAATTACCAGTTTATTCCTCTTCAAGAGGTAAGGGGATATCAGGCCATTCTTCCTCCGGCTTGTCATGGTACACAATTGGCGGCGTTATACTTCCAATCTCTTCTTCGGCCTCGAAGACTTTGACAAAAACGTCCCGATCAAAGTGTTGGATTTCCTTATCCTGCACCGGTCCTGGTTTGGTAGGGCTTGTGTGTGGTGAGCTTTTTGCTGCAGTATCGAGCATGCTGAGCAGGAAATTGAATACTGTCTTCAGTTTACCCTTGTGGAGTAGGTTGTACGTCCTAGAAAACATGACTGATCCGTCGTTTCGCATACAGACAAAGGTATACTTCTGTCCGTCTGAGTAGAACCCTTGAGTCATAACGTTCGTCTTATTGGCCTGAATTCGTAGCTGCCGAATTGTTGTTAAATAGGCTAGTAGTTGTGCTTCAGCTTGGCCAAGATTCTCTGTTCGTTTAGCTTCAACAGCAATCATAACAGTGCCATCCTCTAATGCCATCCTCTCTCCATATCCCAGGGCCCAGTCAGCTATGCCGGAAATGAGCCACTCCTGGCAACCCCTGGTCACCCGAACAAAGCCATTTCAGGGAAAACCCTAATCGGCAGCGGTGGAGACAAATTGAAGGATGCCATCAAGGGAGTGGTGGGGCGGGTGCCTGTGGATAACCCAGCGATCGCGCTGGCCTGGTCAAGCATGGGAGCAGTAGCAGAGGTTTGGTGAGGAGAGTCATCAGTGGACTGCCTCGATAGAAGCTCACTATGCTTTATCTTGCAAGCGACAATTAGATAATCTATCGCAATGCGGTTAAATGCCTCTGAACAACTGTTATAGAATGCCATTTTCAGCTGGCGTAGGTTATAGGCTAGGCTAGCAATCAGCTCACATCCAACTTACAATAAAGGAGGTGAGTGGGTATACAAAGAGGCGGCGGAACGTCCTGACTCTCTTCACACAGTTCCCATTCTTCCTCCGAGAACTTCAACCCAAAGATCTCTGCGATTTGTTCGGCTGTGGCGTCTCCTGCAGTTAACTAGATCAAAGAGGTCGTATAAGCAAATGTAGCTTTGGAAGGGATCGAAAATCGGGAGGAGGAGATCTTGGTATTGAACGCGGTCCGTGGATTTCATCTTGTCCACAGCCAGGTTGAGGCTTGCAGCTTTGGTTGCCATGATCTGCTAACCTCGTTTCTCACTCCCAAAACGGAGTACAGAGAAGAGCCAGATAGGGAACACAATTTCGGGCAAAATTCAGTATCGCAGGATAAACGCAACAAATAAGTTACGTGGTGGGGCAAATGGCTCAGGTATAGGCGTGAAGACGATGCGGCTCTGTGACACCCAAGGTGACGGCTCACCCTTTAAAGCGGCGCTAGCTAGGTGACGGATTTCTGTTTTCTTTTATTGCCAAGGTTATAAAAATGCGCCCCAACCTCACCCTGATCTGGCGGGTGAGCAATGCCGCCCTTGTGCTCGTGTGAGCAGGGTGAGCTTGGGTGATTACCCGCTCATTCGTGCTTTGGCTTGAGCCACGACTTCGTTGAGCTTACCTGCTTCCTAACTTGAACTAGTACAAGAACGGTTCTTATAAATGGAGACCCACCTTGCACTATTGTGCTCGCCTACTGTATCGAGAAAGGCGGAAAATGTTGCTTGTTGCCATTTTTTTTTGAGGTGGTGTCATTCTAGTCTTAGTAATCAAGTCAACCACCAAGCGAGACAACTCTCTCCATCTTCATGGCATTTAGACTTGTAGCCAACCCAGCCATTCGTGCTCGTCCCTTCCCATCACCTCGCCACCTGCCTAGGCTTCAACTCTGTCTCAGTTCTAGGCCTTACTCGGAGCTCAAGTATGACGAAGTCTGGAAGAATGAGATTCGGAATAATTGGAAGGGCTGGACCAGGGCCGCAGCTGCAGGTGGCCTGGTAAGTATAAGCTTCTGTTTTTCCTTTTGAAGTATGCTGAATATTCG
>JAJDMY020000353.1:0-44956 GCA_022345705.2 Sabuloglossum arenarium
GCCCTGGGTGGTCGTCCCTTCTCCTCCTGTATGGGCGGTCGGCCTGGCCCACCGCCTACACCTGGAACGGCTTGGCTACCATGACATTGTATTACTAGATTTCTCATTCATTCAAATTTCTATTATTGCAATGGATTAACTGATTTTCCTATAACTATGAAAATGATCATGTAAATGTAAAAATTGATTAATTCGTATAAGTGATGTAAACAGATCATTAAAACTTGCCTTTGCGAAAATCTTTATTTTTCATATGGTCATATGTATTACTAAATTGAGTTTAGTATGGGTATGGAGCTGCAAACCAGCCCAGCTTGGAACCGCGGTCTGGGTTACAGAAATGGCAACCTGACCAACCTGGACCCTGCCAAGAGGGCTGGGTCCTACCTTGTAAACCCAGACCAACTTGGACCCAAGAGCAGCCTACCTAGAGGAGGCCGATAGGGTGGAGGAAAGACCGACGATAGCCACGGGAGGCCTACTAGGAGGCCGATTGAGGGTCTATATGGTAGCGGCAGTAGGCCGGAGGAAGGACTGTATGCTCAGTTTAATCTTCATTGTTTGCTTCTTGTGTGTCTGCACAGTTGCTTTGGTCGTCGGGTTGACCTCCTAAACATGTTGCGGTTAGTTTGTCATTGAAGTATCGCCGGAATGAGAAACGCCTTGTACTTGCGGATTTTTGGATTTCCGCAATTAGGGTTCGTCCTTTTGGGGGCTCCGTTTCCTGTTAAGGCTCGAGGTCAAGTGTGTTTTTTGCGGGATGCCTCCGGCGAATTCCATGTCTAAGCCTCCTTTGGATAACTTGCGGGTCCTGTGGAGAACTTGGGCATAATGCCAGGTCATGTCGTCGTCCCCATCAATAGATGCGATGGTAGTGGAGTAGTGTGCGATGTAGCAAAGTGAGATTGAGTATATCGTTCTTTATTTTTGTACAGAGTAGATTATGCATTTTACGCGAAAATCAGGGTTTATCTTTCTTCTTTGTATCTAACTTTCTTGAATCATTGGCTCATGATTACCCACCGGGTCATAATATGGACATGGCTAATATCTTGATACAGAATTATCGAATACCAGAGAGTACACTGCAGTTTACGATAAAAACTTGAGCATATGGAATGCCTATCAGGTTTCGAGAAGTGGAGTAGCCATCGAGACACTGGGATATAGCCTTTTGTCACCCCTCTATAACCCTCAGGCACTCTGAAAGCAGTTGTGGCATTTTAGTAGATGGCTCCGAAAACAGTGGTAATTTAGTAAATATCCCGATTTTGATATCGGACAACTTTGCTGTGTTCCGTTGGCTTCATCTAGTGCCGTCATTCGTGTTCCGTGATACAATCCGCTCTGCAAGTTGACTGTTCGGCGAATCATGAGAACACTTGCCGACACCAACGTCATTCTACTCTGTAAATGTGGAAGCTCACCCCTCAAACTCCGTCTTTCATCCTCACAACAACAACCTCAAGCTTTTGCGCAAGACCATCTTTCCGAACACATATTCCGATAAGATCACTCAGAGCTACCTATCACACAATGTCTGAACTCTTCATTGACCTCACCGCGCCCAATGGCAGGAAATATAAGCAACCAGTTGGTCTGTTCATCAATAATGAGTTCGTGAAGGCCAAGTCAGGAGCGAAGATAACGACTATCAATCCTACGTGCGCACCCGGTTGCTCCCATACCTAGAATCAACACTAACTTTACTTCCTGAGCTCAGTGATGAGACTGAAATCGCCACTGTTCATGCCGCTGGCGCTGACGATGTCGACATCGCCGTGAAGGCTGCGCGCAAGGCATTCAAGGACCCGTCATGGCGAGATATTGCAACAACGGATCGAGGTGGCTTATTGCTCAAGCTCGCTGCGCTTGTAGAAGAGCATGCGGAGACCCTTGCAACGATTGAGACTTGGGACAACGGCAAACCATACTCGGTGGCTTTGGCAGGCGATGTTGGCGAGGTTGTGGATGTACTTAGGTACTATGGAGGCTGGGCAGATAAGATCCACGGGCAGGTTTTTGACACCACTCCTGCGAAGTTTGCATATACTATTCGAGAACCCCTTGGCGTATGTGGCCAAATTATCCCGTGAGTCCACTGTATCACTATAATCTTTTCTGATTGCAGTTCTGACATTGGAATTCCCAGGTGGAATTACCCCCTCGCAATGGCTGCATGGAAGCTCGGTCCCGCTCTAGCAACTGGCAACACTATTGTCCTCAAAGCCGCTGAGCAAACTCCGCTATCCATCCTCTATCTCGCCACTTTGATCAAAGAGGCTGGCTTTCCTCCTGGAGTTGTAAACATCCTCAATGGTTATGGCAAAGACGCTGGTGCAGCCATTGCATCCCACCTAGACATTGACAAGATTGCTTTCACTGGCTCTACCGCCACGGGACGAGAGATCATGAAAATGGCAGCTGTGAACATGAAAAATATTACGCTAGAGACTGGTGGTAAGAGTCCTCTGCTCGTCTTTGAGGATGCGGATCTTGAGCAGACAATCAAATGGGCACATACCGGGGTCATGTCCAACATGGGCCAAATCTGCACTGCCACCAGCCGCATCCTAGTTCAAGAACCAGTCTATGAGAAGTTCGTCGAGTTATATAAAGAAGAGGTGAAGAAAGTCTCTAAAGTCGGCGATCCATTCAAAGACGACACATTCCAAGGCCCACAAATCACTAAAACTCAATACGAGCGGGTGCTTAGCTACATTGAGTCTGGAAAGACGGAGGGCGCATCGCTGGTGCTTGGCGGACAGCCGTGCAAGGATGTCAATGGGAAAGGTTTCTTCATTAAACCAACGGTGTTTACGAACGTCAAGGATAATATGAGGATCTATCGTGAGGAAGTCTTCGGGCCGTTCGTCGTAATCTCAAGCTTCAAGACGGAAGAAGAAGCTATTGAGCGTGCTAACGATACCACTTATGGCCTTGGAAGCGCGGTATTCACACGAGATATTGCCAGGGGGCATAGAGTTGCCCGAAGAATCGAAGCTGGTATGGTGTGGATCAACAGCAGCAATGACTCGGACTTCAGAATTCCATTCGGAGGCGTTAAGCAGAGCGGCATCGGACGTGAATTGGGTGAGGCGGGTCTGGCGGCTTACACGAATGCAAAGGCTATCCATGTTAATTTGGGCACTATTCTATAAAGGCGAGCACGAAGCTATGGAGGCGATACGAAAGCTACGAAGGTGGAATACTAGCTGTACTTTAGCAATTATGATACGCGCCTTCTAATTCGCAACGATCCACATGCTTTCTTTCGAGATTTCGCCGAACAATCAGCGGGGGCGTAATTCGCCAGCAGCTCACTCACTGGAGTGTGGTTCAGTTCCGTTGCTTACATAGCCTTTTAGTTAGTAGCTTCTAACGGCGTGCGAAATATAAGCTTGTTGTTAACTGTTCCAGGAAGCCACATCCGAGCCATTGATGACTTAAACATTCGTCCCGACACATAGGGCCGTGAGTCCGTGCCCGAACGATGATGAAGCACCGGAATCACTTTATGTCGGTGGCTTGGAGGCAATGATCTTACAGTGGATACCGTCGCCACCGCTTCAGCCGTGTGTGCGTGAACCATCGATGATGATAAGCATTATAAGTGTGTAGCGAGGCAAAGCGTTCGTTCTTGCCCGTTTGGGCGCGCAAAGATCTCACCATTTTATATAGTTACTCTTCCAACAGTATTTTGTCGGTTATACATTGTGCCTTCTTTCAAATCAGTGTGGGTGGTTATATATGTCTGCGTTTATTCATTCAACAGAAAGTACGCTTGGGAACACCTGGGCCTTGTTTGCTTTTCAGTGGTTAAAGCTTTGGTGGGAGAGATGATGCGTTCATTTTTGAGTGTACTCGTCTGCCGGTGGGGCTGGGGCAAGACTTGGAGCTCAGGTCGTGCCTTCTCGTACTGGATGGCGGGGTCTATTTTGCTGGGTGGATTACGTCTCTGCTGGGAAGAAACGCTCGATTGGTCGCGTTGGGGTGAGGTCGGTCTGGTTCTGACGAAATGTATGACCAGGACTTGCTGGATCCGGTCTGAATTCAACGGGTCTTGCTTGGAGGAAGGAAGGGGAGGCTCGTTGCCCTCAGGCATATATAATTTTCTTCAACCTCCTGTCTTTCGTTTGCTTCTTCTCATTAGAAGATCAGTTCCCTCTATATCCCACAGAACAGCGTCTTCGAACAACGTCTTCGTTCTCTCTTCGTTATACGAGCGATCGAGCGGTCTCTTGTCCACATCCACGACAGACAGTCTCCTGGCAGTACTGCTACACTTCTGTCTCCGCTGGAAACCCACCTTCAAAATGCCGGGTTCATCTTTCACGTCTCCTTTCAGCTCCCGCCCGACCTCCCGTTCTTCGTCGGTCACCTCCTTCGCCAATCTAAGGGAGAATCTCCACGCGGCCAAATCTCGTCTCCTTACAAACGAGTTCTACATGACCCAGGAGCGCGACCAGTTCACGAGGTCGCAGCTCAGTAGCTGGTGGGCGAAGCTGCAGGGGCTGTACCAGACGCCTGCGTATAGAGAACGCGAGAAGAGGAGATTGGAGTATGCGAAACGGCACGAGGAATGGACAAAGGAGTCGTATAAGGAGAAGCTGTGGGCTAAGGATTTGCAGTGAGCAGTAAGAGAGGGCTCTTGATATGTTGGACCCACGAGCAAGCCCGCTGGACTCCCAGCTTCTGGGTGATGCTTTGCTTTCCGATAAACGCCAAAGACCATCGCTCCGATGCCCAGATGGAACTGCGCCATCACCCTCCAATCTTAACCCGACACCAACAACCACCGTCTGTCCGGCCTTTATTTCAACACGAGTGGATCATAAATCCGATGCAATCCTTCATTCATGACTTAATCGTCGCAAGCCTCATGCCCGACTAACAAAACACAAATAAAAAAAACGAGCCACATCTCTCAGCAGCTCCTGCAGCTCCTCGAACGCCAGGAAAACGGACACGTAAACCTCCCGAACCAGCACGGCAAAGAGCAGTTTCTCGCTCTTTGTCTACAGCATATCCGATGAGTGAGCCTACGGCAACATTTCGGCGAACTACGAGGTCTGGAACACTGGCAGCACAGCTGAGGCAAAGCCCGATAAGCCCCCTAGCATCACCGCAAGACTTCGGCTAAGCATGTGCAACTGAACTCACTCTTGAAGCCCTGGAAAGAGAGTGTCGCCAACTATACGCATCCTCATCAGCAGCTAATAATCCAGTGCCAAAACCACACTGCTTTCTGGTAGTAGGCTTTGCGTCCACAACTGGCCTAGTTCACCAAGCCGATCCCGAGTCCCGAAGGGAAGGCAGAACGAGGCCTGCACGCAACATGAAATTCAAGCATTTTTCGCGGCCTGTGTGGGGCAAGATGAAGCCTACACGACTTGCATGGACATCGACATCCGTACAGATTGAGCAATTCTCCAGGGCAGTAGTGCTGGATCAGCAATCACCTCCGAATCCTCCACCGTTGAACGCTCTCCAGAGTCGCGTCACCCTCTTCTGCAGACCATCCGGGTTACCGTTTTCATCACCAAAAACGTCCACCGAGACATCCAACACAGTACGGAGGCCAGAAGGAAATCTCATCTCATACACTGAGGCTACAGCTTTCTTTTCTTTTTTCCCTTCGGCATGTGGCCCCTGCCCAATACACCGACGAGATGAGGACATGGGAAGATTTTAGGGAGTGCTTCTTTCGATGGTAATCATGCAGCGCTTATGAATATGAGCGAGGCTCAATGAGAACAAGAAAGCTCTAGATGAAGTCATCAGGTCTGGGGGGGCAAGGGAGATGATGATGGTATGAGGATTCGGCCAACTTTGCATTGAATCATCTGCTCCGTACTTCGATAGTATCCAAGCGAAGAACTAAGCAGCAAGCAGAATCTGGTGCACTACCTGGCGCTTCGGGGGGCGCCGGAGTGGTTGTGGGTGAGGGAAGCAGTGTTGGAGGAGAGTTTGAGAGATGTGGAGGTGGAGGGGGTGAGAGTGGAAGCGGAGAGGGAGACTGGGAGGGCAGACATGGGAAGAGAGTCTGGAGGGAGGCAAAGGTGGTAGAGGAAAGGGCGAGAGAAGTGGAGCTGAAGGAGCAGTTGGAGGTGGAGGGGGATGACAAGGCCATGGAACAAGAGTATTCATTGGAGATATTGCTCTAGGCAGTATTTTTATATCCTTACACACAACAAATTTGCTGTAAAAGTCGGTGGAGGGAGGGCAGATATGGAGAGAGGGTCTGGAGGTAGAGGTGGTAGAGGGAAGGGCGGAAGAAGCAAAGCGGGAGGGGCGGTTGGAGGCTGCGAGGGTGTGTCTTGGATAATTACATGAGATGTTTACTGAGATACCACGGGAGGCAAGTGGTGATAATGGCTGGAGCACCGTAATTGAGGATGTCTTCACCTATCGCTGTTATTTGTGGAGGAAGAATTATAGCACGGCAAAGGCTAGTGGCATCGAATTTCGCAATGGAGAGTTTGGCATCTATTATTGCTCTTGCCTGTGGAGGGGAGAGGAGGGATGAGGGGGAAATGGGGGTAGGGTAGGAAGGAAGGTTGTGTTTGTAATGTGTTGTGTCTGAAGTTGGAAAGAGGGGGGGGGGATAAATATAGTATTAGAATATAGATGTAAATAAATAACTTATGTGACTTGGCTCACTGAAAAAGCTAACGGTTGTGAGTGAGCAAGTGGCTGTGGCTGTAGTTTTGATATGAAAGGTTTGAATTATGGTGGAATGTAGGATATGATATATGTTGGGGTTCTCTGTCTTGTAGTGCATTTTTGAGGTATTTGGGTGTGGTTCCTTGGATAGGATTGCTGTTGAGAAGCGGTTAATGGGCGGTGTGGTGTAGTGGTTCTCAGTGTGGCTTTGCGGAGACTAAGTCGGCGGTTGGTGATGGATATGGTAACTGAAAGAGTAATGGGAAGGCTTGAGGTTCTCAGGCTGTGATTTTCTATCGCTATCTTATGTAGTACTGGTTGAGAAATGGTCCAGCAACCAGCAACGTGGTTATGAGTTTATTGACTTGATGAAGTTCAAAACCAGCCCTAAGAGCTACTGACAAAGAGGAAAAAACACTTTGAGCATGGAGGTCACACTCTGTGATTAGAGAAACCATCTATTTCGCATTTTGAAGACTAGCTATCCTAAGCACGACATGAAACTTCCCGAAGCGCCAGAACATGAATCCATTCCCTGACCTCGTTTCACTAGTCCTACATGAGTTCTTGGGGATATAGGAATAGGAGGGGTGGCGAAAAGCAGATTTGACCCATGAAGCATGAGAAATTTGAAGCAACACGGTGACGGTTCTGTTAGCACAATACACTATAGGGGAAAAAAGGTGTAGTACAGGGTTGCCAGTTCGGCATCATTACCGCCATTTCCGAACGCCGATTAAAGCAAAGCCATATAACTTTTGGGGGAAAAAAATTAAGATAAAGCCATCTCAACCAGGTCTTTAACTCCAGCACGTAAAATCAGAAATACCCGAAGCCTATAGCAAGAAAAAGAAACAGATGATTGGACGCATTGTATGGAAGCTCATTAATGTGATCAACAGGCTTACTTGATGTGAGTCGTAGATTAGTCATACGGCATCGCGCATTTCGACATCTAAGTTAGACTTGACAGGAACTCCATTCATAGCAGTCTTGGTACTAACGGTTGCGGGATGATGCTGAGCAGAAGTTTGAGGTGGGGGTGGTGGAGAGGCTTGGCTCTTCGCCGATGCGGGTTTCTGCGTGACTCTCATCTTCTTCGGTGGCGGTTGACCAGATGCTGCAGCTTGAGCGGCTTCCTGAGCACGAGTCGAGTTCGTCTTCCACTTGATGCCGCAGGCATTACAAACTAGACACGTCAATATCGAATCCTTGGACTCTACAACAAGGTCAGGAGACTTACCTGTCACGCTTTCACCATCAACTTCAGCCTTTCGCCATAGGGATGTAGTAGAGGTGTGGCAGAGATGGCACTCTTTGGTAGGGTCCGCTACTCTCCCTTTCCTTGAGCGGGGCAACTTGTTGTCTGTCTTCGACACAAGCGATGGCCATGGCTCGGCAGAAGAACGATCGGTGGAAATTGTCTGCGTATGTTAGACAAATTGAACATTCCTTTGATTGAGCTCTAGATTTACCGTGCCCCTCCCCCCTTTCCCCAAAATTTGTTTCTTCTTAGGTAGAGCTGGCAGCCTTGCTGGCGTTATGATAGCTTTAACGCTGCCTTCACTATCATGGTCAGGCGACCCCCCTTCATCCTCGTCATCAATATCATGTGGGTTCCGTGGTAATCTCATAGCAAGATGGACATACTCTGCACGAGTCACGTTGTCCATTATTTCGTCCATATATTTCCTAGCTTCGACAGGGTCCACAACGACTTTTGCCAGTGGTTCTAGCATTTTAGAAGTTTGTGCAGCGAGGCGCATGGTGACAGGTTGATAATAATCGAGAGCCGGGTCGTAGGTGCCAGACACACTGTCACTGCCTTTGCGTACAACAAGGAAGGATGCAATGACTTGTGTGCCTCCTAGAAGATATTCGAGGATGCTATATTTGGGAAACAGAAATCTATCGCCTGATCCTGCGGCAAATTCAAAAAGAACAGCGCTTATATCTGATTTATGAGACATCACATGACCTTTCGATTTTATATGTGTAATAATCTGCGGGCTAGGCTGTGGCTGAAATGCATACTCTGTCTTGATTGCAAGAGAGGCAGGTGCTGGCGTTGAGCGAGCAGTCGATGCGGGGCTTGTAACATGCCCATTCTGCCTTGGTGTAGACGGAGCATACTGGCTGGGACGAACTGCCCCAGGTCCTGGGGGAACGCCAAGGGATCTCTCATCTGGTGCCAGTAGCCTGTTGGAGTTGCCTTGAGAATTCAGTATCGCAGTTAGTTCGTCTATATGGCCTTGAAAGATCTTGAGCTGGGGGTGGGTCGCCTTGCCAGAGGCGACCACCCGCATCAACGCTTTCAGTTCGTGATCCGTAGCAGCCTTTGTTGCTAACATCTGTATCACAGGATCTGGACTAGGCTTTGGTGCTTGCATCGGTCCAGAAATACCGCTGTGCACTGACGGAGGAGTTGGAGCGAAATTTCCATTTGGCGGCACAGGAGCTGGCAAGGATTGGAAGGAGGGTCCTTGGCCCAAGGCCGTGCTATGAGATACGGCTGCTTGAATAGAATTTCGTGGTGGTTGACTAGGATTGCTCATGTGCAATGGTCTTCTGGGAGTAACACCGTTTGGAGGTCCATACTGTAATATAGGCCTTTGTAGCGGCTGTCCCTGTGCCGGAGGTGGTGGTAGTGGTTGTGGTTCCTTCACTGTATAAAGCAAAACCTCAAAGACATGTGGCTCGATCGTCAGGGTGCAAGGACCCAGCTTGAGCATAGTATCTTTTGGAGGATTTGGAGTTCGAGTCTCCACCTGTGACTTTTTCTTGGAAGGCTTGGTCCAATACCGCTCGAATATGCCTTCGCTGAGCCATCGATCTCGTGAACGCTGTAACGATGCCGCTAAGATTCCGCTGCTCAGATACGTAAATGAGCAAGGTTCTAACTTAGAATTGGATGGAATGGATCTTGCCTTTCTGCTATCGACTGGTACTCTCTAGACGATAACCCTTCAGATTGCGGTCCATCAAGAGTAGGCAAAGGCTGTCCATCCTCAAGTCGGGTTGGAAGGCCTTCGTCAACAGATTCAGCGGGCGACGGCTCGTCTTGAGGTGTGGGTGTCCGTTTCTTCGACGCAGCTTCAACTCGAGCCCTGCCGGACGACCTTCTCTTACCGACCATCTTGAAAACTGGATGAATCCCTTTGGACAACACACAGCTCACTACGAATCGTAGATGCCGTTTTCTGACGAAGGTTATTGATGATGTGAAGGCAAAGCATTGAGAGCGCACGAACGATTGTCGGAGACAAGCTGTATTCGGATGTGGTAATAGACGAAGCTCGAACCACAAATATAAGTCTACGGAGTTACGCACCAAGTAACTTCAAGCTCTTTTAGCGACCAGGACACGCAGCGTGCAGTTTTATTCATTTAGTAAGAGCTTATGCAGCAATCCAGCCTTGCATCCTCCAGATCACTGTTCTGGCTAATCATAGAAGTGAATTCTTGATTATAGCTGATCCACGGTGTGTGACGTACGGTTAGAGGTAGACTACCTAATCTCCTATGGTCAAACCTTCGAGTTTGTTTGTCAATATCTTAGTAGTTCCTTACCTGCTCATCCTCACCAAGTCGTTTCTTTGATCATACATCTCCATGCATGGTGGGAATTAACATTTCCGGTCTCACACCGTTTTGGTTCCGTGGATATCATCTTTGCTCAGACATCAAAACAGGATTTACATGGCATTGCAACCAATTTTCAAGACGGCCTACTGGGTTCTTGTTGCATGGGGAGCAATTTATTTTAGCTCTCTTTTGCTCTTGACGAACACTTGGGCTCAACGACAGTAAGTTTAGGTTAGCATTTTGGACTTTGACCGAAAGCTGAATTCGTTAGGGCTTTATATGCCCATAAGCTGCATACAGGATACATTAAGGATTTAAATAAACCTGAGCAATTTGGGTTTGCTAGTAAGTAGCCCAAAATACCAATCCACTATTGCCTGCTCAAAATATTAGAGGGACAGATCTCCCCCTTCAACATTAGCACTCCGGACGGCGAAACGCTGTATGCATGGCATATTTTACCTATTGCGGTGTATGCAAAGAATGAGCAATCTCTGATCAAAGAAGACTCCAAGGAATTTACAAAAACAGAGAGCTTTAAGCTCCTAGTAAATGATCCTGAAAGTCGTTTAGTTATAAATTGTGAGTAGGCCGTTTGATCACAAACTGCGAGTCATGCTTTACCATGTCAAAGGCTGATATTAGCACAGTTCATGGAGTAAGTTTAAATTCCTCTTACTGCTATTTTCACAGGTCTAACTAAGATAGAACGCTGGACACGTAGCGCAGGGATGGCGCACAGACACATATAGAGCCATCTCATCTAGTGCCGCACACAAGATACACGTTATTGCCGTTGATTACAGGGGTTTCGGGTACTCCACAGGCTTTCCAACTGAGCAGGGTGTCATCGTTGACGCAATCGCGACGGTCAATTGGGCTCTAACTGTTGCGAAAATCCCACCTGAAAAGATTCTACTCCTTGGCCAAAGCCTTGGAACATCTGTGGCTACTGCAGTTGCAGAGCACTTCTCAAAGATGACTCCGCAGGTTAATTTCGCAGGCCTTGTGCTTGTTGCGGGGTTCTCTGATATACCAACGCTTCTGCTCACCTACAACTTTGGTGGTTTTTTCCCCCTTCTCTCACCGCTCAAGCCGTATCCTTTCCTACAGAAGTGGTTTGCTGGGCAGATAGCGGATAAGTGGGATACAGCGGGCCGGCTTACCAATTATGTCAGAACAAGCCAGAGTGTGAAACTCTTCCTAATCCACTCCAAGGATGACCTCCATATTCCCTGGATACATTCGAACGCTTTATTCTACTCTGCGGCAAATGCTACAAGCCGGTATGGGATGACTGTGAAACAAGTCGATAACATGAAGGCAAAGTTTGACCTTGGAGAGGCCGGCTGGGTGAATACGTGGCATACTCCGAACAAGACAATCAGACAGGATATTAGGAAACATGGAGGTATGAGTGGTCATATTTCATGGTGTTTTTATGCTAACGTTGATATTTAGGCCACAATCGAATTATAACGTATGCACCAGTTCCACTCGCTATTGCTGGAGCATTTGGTATATAGGATATGCATCAAACAATATTACTATTTGGCACCCGTATCATTGGTAGGTAGGTTGGGTCTGCTGGTAATTCCCCTAAGGAATTTTGAAGGAAACAGCATCACGATTACCGCCATTTCTGGTATCTCTTGCGCCTTGCTGCAGCCGCATAGATGTACCTCCTAATGGCATTCACTCTGACACAAAAGTACCGCTAGCGGTGCCGAGACTCCAGAAGGGGTAGCAGTTTTTGATCGAACAATAGAAGCAGTAATTACCCTTCCTATATTGGAGATAATTTCTCATATGTACTCGAGCCCAATTTTGACTCATCCTGCCCAAATATTCTGCAACTTGTAGTTCGGGCATTCTATATGAGCGAGGGATTTTCGAACGCGGACATTGAGAATGAAAACCGCTGAAGAAAATACAAAGGGGTGTTTGAATGCTCTCTAAACAACCCATATAACATATGGAGTAACAGATAGCATATAACGCGCCCCCATTTTATGTTTCAATGAACGCGGCCAAATTCTGGTTGTTTACAAGCGAGCAAACAGACCGTTTTCGGCATCTACACTAATAGACGATGGATGTATGTACATACAGATAATGCCTTTTAGGGTAATAACCTCCAAATGTGGAGGATTTTATTAAAGCTACCTCATGCAATTATAAAAGCTATTTCGACCTTTGTCCACGCTGCGTTCCCCTAACTAATCCGATATAAGCCCTCAGGATCCTCTTTTTCTCTGGCGTATCTGCGTCCGGGGCAACATGCTCGCCCAGAATAGTAAGGATATCGGTGAGATCCTGCCCTACCAAGTAGTCAGAGAATGCTCAACTATGACAATAAAATTATGTATATGCCGTGCAGGGCACTTAGCGCGGCCGGTGTCACAGGGAACCTAGGAATAGCCACCCCAGTTCTCGGGTTTACTAGGGAGATGAGAGGTAGAGTGCGGTTCGTAATTGCACTGTTCCGAAGTCTTGCAATAGCATTTCTATCTCTAAAAAGACCAGTTAGTAAATGCTGGATCGTGAGCTTGGGGGTACTGACTTCGCCCTAACTTCATTCGTGAGGCCCATCGTCTGGTTCGTGAGGTCCGTCATCTGGTTCGTGAGGCCCATCATCTGGTTCGTGAGGCCCGTCATCTGGTTCGTGAGGCCCGTTATCTGGTTCGTGAGGTGGTCTAGACGCGCCAGAATGGCGGCACCGCCATCGACGGCAGGTATATTTTCGCAAAGTGCAAGTTGCTCGGACAATGTCGCGGCCCCTTGGGCCATCAGATGGAAGTTTGGCTGTACCATGGTTTGTAGTTGGCAAGGTTTCTAGTTGACGAATGAAGCCTACTTATTCCCAGATCTGCTTACTAAGTAGGCTAGGCCATACCTTCCTAAACCGCATCAGGTAATTCCCTGGCAGGCATTATACATACATACATAACTGAGCCGAAGAAATTCATTGACCCGTTTCGGCAACAACATCCACCAACCGTCCAATAAGGTCCTCCAGCAATACAAACAATGTCCAAAGAGTCGAAGATAGAGCCAAAAGCCGAAGGAGAAGCTGTAGAGCAGGGCCTTCGAGAAACCCCAGCTCAGCCAACAGAAGCTACCGAAATCGAGGAATCCGGCGAAGAGCAGGTAGAAACTGCGAATGTTGACGGTGTAGCGGTAAGCACAGCAGCAAAGAAGAAAAAGTCGAAGAAGAAGCGGGTTAAAAGCCTTTTGACTGGGAAGGGCGTTTCTTCTGAGGCACAAGGAGAATCTTCAGCAGAGTTGAATAAATTGCCGAGTGCGGTTATGGATAATCTTCTGAAGATCAATCCTTCGTTGCAATCCGAGGTTCGGGGTATGGGCAAAGAGAAAGCAGAGGAAATGCTGAGGAAGTTGAATGTATCGGACATCATGACAGGGATGGTTCGTGATATTTGTCTTACAAGGTGTAGGTTCTATACTGACCCGTTGTAGGCTATTGGCGGGAAGAACCAGAAGGATATGGCATCGTACAAATTTTGGCAGACCCAACCTGTACCAAGATTCGGTGAGTCACTATGCAAGGTTGTGGCATAGAAGCTTATCCATTTTTGTAGATGAACAAGCTCAGGGTGAAGAGGGACCCATTAAGATGATCGATCCCGAACAGGTTCCCAAGGAGCCTTCAGCTCTATTAGAGGGATTTGAATGGGTAACCATGGACCTCACTCAAAAGAAACAGGTAGGTGCGCCCACTCCCACTGTCTCCATGTATCTGCTAATTATTTATAGCTCGAAGAGGTATTTGAGCTTCTGACTGGACATTACGTTGAAGACGATGAAGCTATGTTCAGGTTTAATTATTCGACCTCTTTCCTCCACTGGTGAGTCAGTATCAAGCTTTATCGGGTTTATAGGCTAATCTGAGATAGGGCTCTAAAAGCTCCAGGTTGGAGAAAAGAATGGCACGTTGGTGTTCGAGCAACTCAGTCGCAAAAGCTAGTAGCTTTCATCTCGGGAGTGCCGGTCCAACTCCGAGTACGTGCAAGCATCCTCAACTGTTCCGAGATCAATTTCCTTTGTATCCACAAGAAGCTTCGTTCCAAACGTCTCGCACCTGTTCTGATCAAAGAAATCACGCGGAGATGCTACATACTCGGAATATTTCAGGCGATATACACAGCTGGCGTAGTGCTACCCAAGCCTGTTAGCTCCTCCAGGTACTTCCACAGGAGTTTGGATTGGTTGAAGCTCTATGAAGTGGGTTTCTCAAATCTTCCTCGACAATCGACAAGGCAGAGGCAGATTTCGAAATATCAACTTCCCAGTAAAACATCGACCATTGGGATGAGACCTATGCAAGGCAAAGATGTGGATTCCGTTGTTGACCTGCTGACGAGATACCTTGCTCGGTTTGATATGGCCCCTGAGTTTACTAAGGAAGAAGTCGATCATTGGATGCTACATAAGAACACGCCCGGACAGGAGCAAGTCGTGTGGACATATGTCATTGAGGTCTGTATGGCCACCACAAACCAACACTGCACCTCTATTGATCATATAGCTGATATTACGGACTCTCCAGAATCCCGAGACCCGCAAAATTACCGACTTCTTCTCCTTTTATTGCCTTGAATCCTCTGTCATCGGCAACAAGAAACATGAGTCGATTCGCGCTGCTTACCTCTTCTACTACGCTACAGAGACCGCATTCCCTCCTAAAGATGAACCCAGGATGGATACCAAACCTGCGCTGAAAGTACGCCTTAATGCTCTCATGAACGACGCCCTTATCTTGGCTAAGAGTGTAAGCACCCCTCCCTTAAAGGTTCAGGTAACGCATAGAAAACTAACCATCACACCAGCTTAGCTTCGATGTCTTCAACGCACTGACACTCTTGGACAACACTCTTTTCCTGGACCAGCAAAAGTTCGGAGCTGGTGATGGGCAATTGCATTATTACCTCTACAATTACCGCACTGCGCCGATACCTGGCGGCATAGATGCGAAGAATAACGTTGATGAAAAAGTGGGTAGTGGCATTGGTGTTGTAATGCTTTAGGTAGAAAGTGTAAGTTCAAAAGGAGGCGATCTTTGGGGGAACTCAGATGTGATGTGTCACAATGTTTGGCCTCAAATATGTCTGTCCCGTCGGTATCGGGATGGTTTTCGCAGTAGTTAGGTAGTCGGAGGCCTAAATGACAACATATGACTCTAGAGGAACATCACATTTGCTAAAGAATAAAACACAGGACGCTACTTATAGATTAAAGGTTTACATTTACAAATACCTGACGCCACCTGAGACCCCATTTGCTGTTTTTCCTTCACAGCGCCCTGAGCCGAGCCCTCGAAAAGAATATCTCCAGCAAAGATGCATGCATATTTTCACAGTTCCGACTTGAGAACCCTCTTCCTCACTGTCGGTGTCGGTGTCCCCATGAACCCTTCTAATTCCATCCATTCCGCCGCAAACGCTAGAACTAGCGTCGCCCAATCCTCCACCGTGTCTCGATCCAGATGCTCGCCGTCATCATCCAATTCATGCCATACCCTCGGGAATGGAGACGGGATGATGTGTAGCACCTCGACGCCACGTTTCAGGAACGGGACATGGTCGTCCAAGATCATACCGCCGAACCAACCGCCCTCGCTCGCCTTCTTGCCATCCGTCAAGAAGTACGGTTCTACTAACTGTCTTTTCTGCTTAGTTGTAGGTTTTTTGGAGGGGTGGTTTGGGGAGGATTTGAAGAGGCCGAGGGTGCGGAGACGGTTCTCGAGGGTACTCATGTGTTGGTAGGCCCAGTGGGTTGTACGGAAGTAGGAGGGGACGGTTGGGGATTTGGAGCCGAGGAGGTCGAGGAGGAGGAATAGGGATATGGAGCTTAGAGGTGTTCGGTAGGTGGAGAGGGCGGGGTGGGGGGTGTTTTCCCATTCGGCGGCGAGGGATCTAAAAGGGGTTAGGGGGTTTGCTTTTGGTTTATGGAATGGAGGGAGGATTCTTGTTACCTAGCGCCGTAGAGCGAGTCGGTGTCTGTCCAGGATTGAAATGCTTCTTCGCCATCGAGGAAGAGGATCTGGATTCCGCTGTGGTCTTCCACACTGTCGTATCCACCTTTGCCAACGCCTTCGGCTTCCATTGCAGCCCATTTATTCGTCAATGCCTCGTCTATGCTTCGCGCAATGTGCATTAGCATCGCACACGGCGCTGCGCTATCCGTTGCCCCAATAAATCCTTTTGGATATAGCTTGCTGTCGTAATGCGCAACCAGCGTCAATCGTCCAACTTCTCCTGGCTGTATCCAAGGTGGGTCCCTTGTAACGACCAGATTGACAAATGGAACCTCCTTGCTGCTGGTTGCTGGAGTCGTCGATGTGGAGTTTTGGAGCGTGAGTTGCCATTTTGGGAGGTTTGTTCTGAAAAAGTCGACGAAGTGGTTGAGCACGATGGTGGAACCAGGTGTCCCTGGGACTCGGGGGATTAGGATTGGCGCAAGAATCGAGCCAGTGCGAATGTCAAAGTCGGTACCTGGGCTTGGGAGATGCTGTAGCGTGTCATCGGACAAGGTGGTGTAGGCCCTGACCAGTGGAAGGAGCAGAAGCCGGAGGAGCAAGAATAGTGGGAGGGAATGGCTTAATCGGGCCATTATGAGAGTAGCAAAGGCTACCTACACCATAAGGTCATAATGCGGTGTTGAAGGAGGTAGGGGAGTGGTTGATGCCCAAGTCTGCGGGGGAAGGTTATGTACAACCACGCAGACTTCTTTCATGCGGGAAACGTTGTTAGGTATTCGAGGACAATGATGATCGACAAACCCGCGTCTATATCGCTTAAATATATTGCGGCTCCAAACGGACGCGCGGCAAATGAAACCGTACGATTTGTTATCGGAACTTCCCGTCACCTGCTTCCGTTCTTCACCATGGCGACAACTGAACGAAAGTGCATCGGCGTGGACTGTGAGAACGATGTTGGGTCACTGCAGTGTCCAAAATGTCGTGACCTCGGCAAGGAGAGCTTTTTCTGCTCACAGGATTGTTTCAAGAGGAGTTGGGTGCGTTTTTCCACATGGAGGCATTCCCTATGCCGAGGAAGCCTTATAGTAGGACTTAAACTGAAAACTAATCCAGCAAGTGCGATCAACAGAGCGAGCATAAAGCCCTTCATAACCTTTCAAGTAATCCCCTCAGCTTGATTCCTCTGAAGCTTGTCTCTAAGCCAGATCCAGCAGCCGGCCACTTTAATCCGTTCCCCACCTTCGACTACACTGGTCTCCTTCGGCCTGTGTACCCCCTGTCGCCCAAGCGCGAAGTTCCAAAGTCGATACCGTGGCCAGACTACGCGAATGATGGCATACCGATCTCGGAACGGGTGTATGTTAACCGCAACAAGCTCACTGTACTTGAAAAGACGGAGCAGGATGCTATGCGGAAAGTTTGTAGGTTCGCTAGAGAGGTTTTGGATATTGCGGCAAGGGAGGTAAGGCCTGGGGTTACCACGGATTACATCGACGAGGTGGTACACAAGGCTTGCCTAGAGAGAGATGTAAGCTCCCTTATTTATCTTGGCGGTTATGATGTTGGAGGAATCTGGCAAGAGATTGCCAGCAATAGTGAATTAAGGCATGGCAAGCTTTGCTGACTAACTAACACCATAATCGTAGTCCTATCCTTCACCCCTGAATTACTACCACTTTCCAAAATCCGTCTGTACCTCTCTCAACGAAGTGATCTGTCACGGCATTCCTGACCAACGCATACTTATCGATGGCGATATTCTGAATATTGATGTCACACTCTATCACGGGGGCTTCCATGGTGATCTCAACGAGACTTACTATGTTGGCTCAAAAGCTTTAGCTGACCCAGACTCTGTACGCGTGGTTGAGGCCGCAAGGGACTGTCTAGACGAGGCTATCAAGATAGTCAAACCTGACATGCTCTTCCGTGATCCTGGTAGAGTTATTGAGAAACTTGCGAAGGAAAGAGGCTGTAGCGTCATCAAGACTTATTGCGGACACGGCATCAACCAACTGTTCCACTGCGCACCGAACGTGCCACATTACGCCAAGAACAAGGCGGTTGGCAAAGCAAAGCCGGGGATGTGCTTCACAATCGAACCTATGATCAGCTTGGGCACCCATAAGGACAAGACATGGCCGGATAACTGGACCAGCGTCACCACAGATGGACTTAGGACAGCGCAGTTTGGTGAGTCGACCAGATAAACTCTAATAAACGGCGCTTGATGCATAGCCGAAGCTAACTGATTTCTCCCCTAGAACATACGCTCTTGGTTACGGAAGATGGGGTAGAGGTCCTTACGGCCCGATTAGAAGATTCGCCAGGCGGCCCGGTGCCAATGCCTGGCGTAGCAGGAGGTGCAAGCGAACATAAAGCTACCGATGGAACAAAAGATGATGCGCTAAGCACAGTGACGACTGTAGCATAGAAAGGTTTGCCTAAGTACTTGGTGATCTTCCCCTGGGTTATTTCTACCAGCGACCTCATAACCCACAGGCTATTTTTCTACAGGTAAAGTCGAGCGGTATGCAGGTCCTTCTGCGCTGCCATGGCCCATGTATGTAGAAACGATATGACGATTAGGTGATCATTATTAGAGAAGTTCTGATATGTGCTCGTACTGCGTGCCAGCAACTAGCTTATCATGTGACCCTAGCGTTCTGCGCTACTCTCAGTTCTGACCTCACTCACCTAACCCACCACACTGGCGCAGCTGTCCGGTTTCTCGAGCACGCGAACCTCCGCAATCCTTCTAGCCTCATCCTTAAACCTACAGCCTTCCACCTCCTGCCCTAACCGCCTCCCTAAATCTCGGAATTGTGCGGTCCTCATAGGTTTCTACGACTTCCTGGGCTCGTTTCAAGGAGCTTATTTCCAGCCGATAGGCGGGGTTGCTGAGATATCGTTGCAAAGCCTTTCAGAGTTCGAGGGACGTTGCTGGTCCACGCTTAGGCTATCCGGGCAATACTTGAACAGAGCTTCGACGAGAAACGTGGCCTGAATACCGACAAGCTTATCCAACACGACGGACGCCTCAACTTTATTATCTCTTTGTGTTCTTTTGCGGGATCGGCGAAGGAACCACTCTTGCTAGCGAAAAATCGGGCATACAGTTCGCGATAGTAGAAAGAAAGATAACAGAGTCCACGGGAGTGCATACAGGGTTACAAGATGTCGGGAGAAGCCTGGCTATACCTCTTGTCGGTAATAATAAATGCGGTGAACTTGTTCCTGCAGGTGTTCTTTACTATCATGTACAGCGATCTCGAGTGGTGAGTGCCTGCACTTCTTCCTTCTATATGATGTTTGGGTTCGTGTTCTGGGAGGGAGGCAACATGGACGGCCCTTGGGGTTGGTCGTGTGAACTAGCATGTAGGGCTAGAAGGACGGTGGTGCAGACTTGGTTTGAAAGGGATTGTATATTTCTATCTGGAGAACAGAGTTGACAGCATATGCCGTGGTGATATAGTGACTACATAAATCCCATCGATCTCTGCAACCGGCTAAACACGTATATCATACCGGAGGCTGCAGTGCAAGCCTTCCTGACATTCCTCTTCCTCATCAATGGATACTGGATTGCGCTGTTACTAAACTTGCCTCTTGTGGCATTCAATGCGAAGAAGTAAGCTTTCCTCGCAAGTTTTCAAAACTCCATACATTGGAAATAGATTTTATCTGAAGGCCTGAGGTAAAAAGACTTATTAATTGCTTTGTGCTGTAGGATCCTTGATAACGCGCATCTTCTAGATGCCACCGAAATTTTCCGAAAATTGAACGTCCACAAGAAGGTACATAGTGTCCATTTACTCCATCCTGGCCAAGAAATCGCCGCTAATAGTATGCCCCCGCATAATAGGAGTCATTTTTCAAACTCGCCTTTCACCTGCTCATGTTCTTCTTCTACCTGTACAGCATGATTGTCGCCCTCATCCGCGACGAGTCGCATTGACTAAAGGCCGAGGCGGGCAGGAGCATGCGTCAGGGTGGTTACTCCTAGATATATGAGGGCTCGAAAATTCACTGAGGCCCTTGGGTTTCTTGTGCTCTTGTTCTCTCGGGGCGAGAGGTCGCCTTTCACGTCGGATGTAGGATGTAAAGCGATAATGGAGAGGAAGGAGATTAAAGATTGGTTACTGTTCTAAGCAGGAGTAGGTTGGTAGTGCGAGATGGGGAATGCCTTGGAGATAATGAAGATGCGGTGGATGAGAAGAGTGTCATGTTTTATGGGCAGGAAGCTTTTATGAGGTTGACTACATCTCTCTAGATCGAGGGCTGTACGGAGTATTCTTGACGGACAAATACCAAATGATGGCAGCGAAGCGGGGACTGTAAATGCGCGAAGAATTTACGAACTTGACAGTCAATTTCCTTTTCGAAATTTAAATATTTTCTTCCCGTATGTTTATTTTTGCTCAGCTGTAAATTGATAAGTAGGACATGCTGTACTCCGCAACATCGGTCGTCACGTGCTGCTATGATAATCGCACGAGCCTCAGCCTTGAATTTGATTAAGATCCTATCAGCTGGATGGTACCGCCATAACCCGTCACTAATCTCACTCACACACATACCCGCAGTTCTATCACAATGGCGTCGCTCTTGGGCACTGCCTACGACTCTAGTGATGATGAAACCTCCAAACCGAACTGCACATCGGCCACCCAAGTCATCGCTGCCCCAGATGTCTCCTTAGAGGTTTGGTCCTACACACCTACTTCTACTGAACTCGAACTAACAAGCCAGCAGGACCCCATGAGACTACGGATGATGCTCGCCAAGCCCACTGACACTTCGCTATCCTACAATGTTTCCTTTGCGGATCTCTCGCGCGCCACTCAAGGTCCTGCAAATCCATTCAAGAGCACCGAGGGCAATGTGTTGAAACGGAAGAATGTTTTAACGGGCTACGCAGAAGAAGCAGCAGTAAGCGACGCAACATTTGCGGTGCAGCATCGTACCTTTCAGAGCCTAGGGTATACGCGGGATCCAACGGTGAATGGGGCTATTGTAGGGGATTTAGAGGCTGCGAGGAGATTTGGGGAGAAGGATGTTGTGCAGATGCGGCCTGGGCGGGAACAATCGGAGGCTATTCGACGGAAAAGACAGAAGAAAGGAGATCCGGGAGTAATAGATGGGGAAGGAGCATATCGAGGACCGTGGGCAAAATACGAGGATGATGAGCGGGCGTTGGAGGACGAGGAAATGTTGGCTGGAGAGGAGCTGGCAAGTGATGAGGAGTTTGAAGAGGAAGCCGTTGCACCGCCTAGTAACCCCATTATCGACAAGGCTGGGAAGGAATATCTGGACGTCAACACTTCCGGCGTCGAACAGACGGAATTCCACGGATCCGAGCAATTCGACTACCAAGGCCGGACATACATGCACGTCCCACAAGACCTCGACATCGACCTCAACAAAGAAGTCGGCAGCGTCAAGAACTTTGTCCCCAAGAAACAGATCCACACCTGGAAACACCACACCAAACCCATCACCGGCCTCCGCTTCTTCCCCACGTCAGGCCACCTCCTCCTCTCCTCCTCCGCCGACGCAAAGATCAAAATCTGGGACGTCTATCACCAACGCGAACTCCTACGCACCTTCAACGGCCACACAAAATCTGTCTCCGACATCTGCTTCTCTAACAACGGAACCACCTTCCTCTCCGCATCCTACGACCGGCAAATCAAGCTCTGGGACACCGAATACGGGAAATGTATCTCCCGCTTCTCGACGGGCAAAATACCCCACGTCATCCGCTTTAACCCAGATCCAGCACTCCACCACGAATTCCTGGCTGGTATGTCCGACAAGAAAATCGTCCAGTTCGACATCCGCTCCGGCGAACTCGTTCAGGAATACGATTACCATCTCGGCCCCGTCAACACTATCACCTTCGTCGACGATAACCGGCGCTTCATCACCACTTCTGACGATAAGTCTTTGCGGGCTTGGGAATACAACATCCCCGTGCCCATCAAGTTCATCGCTGAACCCTACATGTACAGCATGGTCCGCTCCGCCCTTCACCCGTCCGGCAAACACGTCGCATTCCAAAGCGCCGACAATCAAATCGTGGTCTATGCATCGACCGACCGGTTCCGACAAAACCGCAAAAAGGCCTTCCGCGGCCACAACAACGCTGGGTATGCTATCGATGTGGCGATTAGTCCTGATGGCCAGTTTGTGATGAGTGGAGATTCGGGCGGTTTTGTGTGTTTCTGGGATTGGAAGACTTGTAAGATGTGGCATAAGATTCAGGCGAGTGATGGTCCCGTGGTGGCCGCTCAGTGGCATCCGCAGGAAACAAGTAAGGTTGCGACGGCGGGGTTGGATGGGACTATTAAGTACTGGGATTAAGACGGCGCTGGGAAGGAGATTTACTACTACTGCCATATATTCGAATTGCTTCTGTCTTATCACTACTTTACATATTTTTCTACCCTTGAGTTTAAAGGAGGGTCGGTTGGGGTGGTGATCCTGCATGCCCCTCGGAAAGGGCTTTTTTGTATGTACCATAGAAAGTAAAGCATCCTGAAGTTGAGAGAATACGACTAAAACATAACGATCAAAAAGGAGGCTGAGATTCACCAGAGTTCTTATCTAAGCTTGCTGCGGGAATGGAACCTTTGCCTATGAATTAAAATCTTACATATGATTATTCTTCAAATATCGCTCGATGCGACCGGTGGCAGTAGCTTAATTGAAGAGATAGGGAGGGGTGTTTAGAGCGCGTCCCCCATATTTCTAAGCTAATGATAAACCCTTTGCACAAGCTCCGCCCCTTTCTCTTAATGTATAGAAAAAGCTCATTTATTGCTTGCCTGCTTGCTTAACATGCTAGCTGCTAACCAGTTTTGAACCAGTGATAAGGGTATATATCTCACCAACACAAACCAAAAAAAAAAAAAGACTGCGTGTACCATACTACGCCTCACCGGAATGAGAAAAAACAGTCCTTCCGGGTGAAGGGGTTTTTTTCTTGATCGAGACTCGTTCCATGCCAGCGCCAAAACCACCGGATAAAGGGGAAAGAAGGAGGGGAGTTTTTCGTCATAACTGGGGAGGTGAAACTATAGGTGTATGATTGGAGAAACGCCCCACATGAGCGAGATATAGAGAGCTTGAACGTCTCCTTACTCCAAGAGGAAAGGAGGGAAACATAACCCATCTCTCTTATCCATTCATCTATAATATTATCTCCGTCCCATATTCGACCGCACGACAGCTGCCTCCGTTCCATCTCCCGACACTGCTAAAAACTCGCCATCTCAATCCAAGTCCCTACAAACCCCAACAACTTCTTCCCCTTCGCACTCTTCATCACGCCCTCAAACTCCCCATAATTTAGACGTCCCGGTCCACCTCTCTCCTCAATTTCCTTCTCGATCTTATCTAGCACAGCGAAGCGCTTGAGTGTCGCCTCGGTATAGTGCTTGGTTTGCTGCTGCTGGTACGAAGGCGAAAACGCCGGCAGGTCCAAGAGCATGGCGTGTTTCTCGGAGGGGGAGAGCTTCTTTGCTGGTTTGGGTGTGGGTTCCTTAGAGGAGGATGTCTGCTCTTGCAGGTCTGCTGGGGATGGGGGAGTGCTGGGGGATGCGGAAGATTTGGTGTAGCCTGTTTCGGCGAGGAGGTCGTCGAGGGGTTTGGCGAGGATGCTGGGGTCGAGCGTTGGCTGATTCAAGCCGTTGGTGGAGCTGAAAAAGCCCATCAGGCGTTTCAGAGCTGCTTCTTCCAAATATGCAATTCTTGCTGCCGCAGAAATATCTTCCGGGCTTAATTGAGAAGGGTTTTCCGAATATCCGTTTTGCTCTCCGTTGGTTCCGCTACCACTACCAGCCCATAAGTCCTCATCTCCGATGAAAGCAGATGGGATCATTTTCTGCATTTTGCGAACCGCCCGTTCACGCTCTAGCTCAGTGGGCATGCCTTCATTTTCCTTCTCCTTCTCCTTCCCTTTTCCCTCAGCCGCAGCTTTCGCCTCCATTGCAATCCTCGCCCTTTTCCTCTCTTCCCTCGTCATAAATGACTCCATTGCCAGGCCTTCCTTCTCCTCAAACAGTGGATCTAGCATCTCGTTGAGGCCCTGCTGAGTGACCTGATACAAAATCTCTTTCCCAACGTCTTTCTCCGCCTCTGGAATCTCGTACCCACCCCAGCGCTCTCCGACAGAATGATGAGCGCCTCTAGATGAAGCAGAGTGGTTAGAACGTGTTTCGTAGTCATTATCTGTGAGATCGTCCTGAAAGCGGACTTTGGAAGAAGAACGAGAACGTGGTGATCGTTGGTGCATTTCAGCTTCTCCACCTGGAGAAGCCTTAGCCTCACTGTCAGACTCTTCCTTATTGCCCAGGCCAGCAATAACAGGGTCCAGAGAGTCGTCGTATCCTTCAGGGGCAGCGGTGCCTTCTTCCTCATCGACATAAAATTGCCTTCTTCGCCAACGCTCCCTAAGTCCCTCTTGCCTTGCCTCCAACCGCCTCTGCTGACGTTCTTCAGCCAATCTTTTCTCTACTGCTTCCATAATTTTCCGCCGATCATTCTCATCATGAACGTCCTCAGCGCAAGACCAAGATGGCCCAAGAGCAGACTCTACATCTGAAGCCGTTACCAATCTCGGTGGCCAAAGGCCATCTTCGGATTCGCTGTCCGAATCTCCATTATCGCCATGCTGACGACCGTTTACATCACGGTCTGATAGCCTGATGTGACGCCTTAGCGCACGCCTTGCTTGACCAGAATTCCGCTCTAGGAAGTCGCTTGATGCACCGTCAGTCACAAACATTGATTCCCATGGCTGCCGCTGGGCTTGAGGTCTTGGTGGCGGGAAGGCTCCTCGCTCTGCGGCATCCGCAACGACAATGCTTCTATCTCCTCTATCATCGCCACTCTCACGCACTACCCCTTCTCGATCCACAATCTGAAGGTCGCCATTAGCGTCTCTCAGCTTCTCCTCACCGGGCACCGATCTCTCTCCTCGTGGGATTGATCCCGAGAAGGCGGAGCTAATTGGCTGGCTCCCATGGATGATATCGCACGCTCCAGTACTTTCCATGACATCTTCCTCCATACCAGCAATCATATCCCTAGTCAGCTCCTTACTCAAGGCATAAAACGCGCGAAACATCCGCAGAAAGTCTCTCCGATCCACATATCCATCACCATCAATGTCATAGCCTTGGAAGATACGCTTAATCTTCTCTTCCTTGCTCTTATCATGTAGGCTCGCCAACCCCCGTAGAAACTCCTCAAAGCCAATAAACCCATCTCCATTAGTGTCGTAAAACGCAAACATGCGGTCGTAAATGAGGTTAGGGTTAGGAGGCCTCACGGTCGTGTTTGGCACGAAGCATTTGTCAAAGGTCCGTCTATCGATAGCCATTCCCAGCTTGTTAGGGTCTTCTGCCCACTCGCTGCTCGCCAAGCACCTGAACTGATCCCACAATGCCTCTACCTCTGGATTCTCAAATCCAGTTTCCTTAACTAGTCTCTGGCCCAGAGCAGTCGGCATGTTAGGGATATTACCAGGCTTCCCCGGATACCAAACAGGTTGCGCCTGTCTAGGATTCCCCAAGAATGGAGCGGGGATTCGAACTTTATAAAATAGGTGAGTCTTTGGATGGACCTGCATGGCCTCGCACGTCTCGCAAAGGTCGAAATCGATGCAATTTGCGCAGCGGTAGCGGATTCCACGAATTGGTAGGCTACCGCAAGAATTACAAGTTACGCCACGGTGAATATATCCCTCTCGCCGTGCTTGATCCTCAGCGATATGATAGAGGAGGTTCAATAGACTTTGGCCTTCACGTGAGGCTGATCTTCCGTTGCCGTTCTCCTCGCCTCCTCGCCAGGAGAAGTTGCTCTCAGCATCCCAAATCGTCGGCGGTCTGCCATCGTTGTCTAGCGTTTCCAAGTCCTGTGCGAAGTACTCCTCAATCCTACTATCCAGCTCTCGCAGCACATTATCCACTACTGCTGGAGGGAAGGCCCTTCTGACCAGTTCATTTCTTAACGCCTCGCCCTCAGGGCCTGCAAAGCCTACCACACCCTCAAGATCGCGTGGTACTGTGGTTTCCAAGAACTCTCTCAAGAAACGAGTCTGCAGTTCCACATACTGCGTGGCCGTATCTGCTTGCGATAGGCCATAACGTGTGCGGAACGCTTCAAAGGCCAGCAGCGGCCAGCTAATCGCTATCTCCACCGGATCACCCGCTTCATTCGTTGCTGAAAAGTGTCCATAGTTAACCTGTTGACCAACTATTGCGTCCATCTGGCGAATCGCGAAGATAGCAAGCTGCCGGATAGTAAGTCGCGGTGTAGGATCTGAATTTTCTCGTCGTCCTCGATTCGATCGGTACACAGCGTTTCTCCGCCGGAGAGGCTGTGATGGAGGTACATAATTTGAGTAGAAGTGGCTGTGAAGATAATAGACCCCATATGCAGCAGTAAGACCAGTGAGGAGAAGGATGATAGGTCGGTAACGGATGAGAGAGGAGGACGCAGCTGATGCCGAAGCTGACGCTGAAGCCATGTTGGAGGTTTGCAGGATGATTGATAGTTCAGACGAGCCAAGAAAACAGAAATCCGTGGCAAGCTCACCCCAAATTCGGTGGGTGAGCGATGCCGCCCTGTGCTCGCTGGAGCTGGGTGAGTTTCGGGTGAGCCAGGTGAGCATGGGGTGAGCATGGGTGAGCATGGGTGAGCAGGACTGAGCACGGGTGAGCACAGCCCCACCCTGTTTCGACTTGAACTGCGACTCCATCAACGAACTCTATCACGGTTGTAGAGGATCTTTGTTATAATCATGAGGTTATTCTGTATATCCCACAGCTTCGCACAAGCATTGCTTGCAATTTCAGGCTAACTTTTGCGGACTCTCTGTAGTACTTTCTTGTCACCACATACAACATCTCTCCTACTTCCAAGCAATCAGATGGTAATACTGGAATCGATCCTTTGACGCGGCACATGGAGCCTTTGGCCTGGCTGGAGGAGGAGATTGGCTATACAGGACAGCGTTAGCAACACTTGTGAGCAAGGTAGCTTTCCGCCTGGCTCGGGAGAAGAATGTCAGGGATGCTCGTATGGAAAGAGACAGATAATAATGGGTTCCAATGTTCCGAGGGGCACAGCAAGGCACAATTTCCAAAGAAGTGGGAGCTAAGGGGCAATAGCTAGGGCAGCATGATGTGGATATCGTCATTGGTTGCCCTTCTCTCATTTATGGGCCGAGCGCATGGGCTTGTATGGCTACGGACATTGGGGATGGGATCGTGTCTTTGCCGTGTCTAGGCAGACTTCATAGCTATCAGTCTATTGGCAACTCTCACGAGTGGCGGAGGGTGTGCCGCTAGGGTTCCAATGCCTCTCACAAGACTGGTTGGCATGTCTCATGGACTATCTACAAGGGTCTGCAGGACCTACGAGCGAGACAGGATTGCGGACCTCCCGACCCGGAATGGTGGGCATCAGGGCCGGGCAGATCTAATTGGGGGATAAGGCCGGTTGGATACGGGTGGCCTCCCTCTGTTCAGGCCTTCGCCGCCATAAACCTTGTCACTGGGCCAAACCAAGGCGATTAGCGTCTCAGCTTTTACCTAGCTACATGGTAGAATGTCTCCTTTCTAGCAGGCAAGGCAGACAGATGACCGGGCAGTGCAGTGTCTCAGGGGTTCACTTGGATTGCATCGAGGATGGCAGAGGCCATATCATGAGAGTCAGATTAAGGGGTTAATTGGGCATCAGGGCTGGTGTTTCGGCATGCGGACTCAGGTGTACGGAATGACGCATGATGGTTGGTTTTGGTTTTCACGGCATGCTCAGCAGACTATGGAGTTGCCGGTTATTTCTTATCAAAGCATGACGGGATTACCTTCCTGCAGCCAGGCTGGCCGAATGGCGAGGAAACTGCTTATGCGAGTCTGCGGGATCTAAATCTGGCTTTACGAAGCAGGCAGACAGGTGACTAGACCAATAAAGCCCGCCGATATCGGTTATACGCTCCAAAAGGCTGGAGGTCGGGTCATCGGCATGGGATGATAGCTGGACATGGCATGGATGACATGGATATACCCCCTTTTCTCCCCTTGCATAGGGGGCAAGGAACGATCTTATCGTGAAGACAGGGGGTGTGATGCCGCTCAGGTTACCGATAGGCTGGAGCCTCTTGGTGAGGAAACCTGGTTTACACTTGTTGGAGTGGTCAGCTGGACAGATCCAGTCGGGCGTCCAGTCTGGCTTGAGAATTCGTTATGCACTGCTAGGGGGTGCAGACCTCATTTTTTGGGAAACGGCGCTGGTTGAGACACGGATGGCCCCTCTTCGCCTCACCCAGCGTATAGGAATGGAATTTTTGTGACGGTATTTGAGTGGATCGCCCAATGATTCTCTGCGGCACACTTGGAACGGTTTTCAGGAGTGTCAGAAGCTGTGCTATAAGGGTCAGCAGATCAATTTCTCCAATTTACGACGTACACCTACGGAGGGTCTGTAGGATTCGGGTGCCTTAGTGCTTAACACCTCTTTTCTGCGACGCCGGGCGGATTCCCGATTGCTACTAGGTGGTACCCTTAACCATGAGCTGCTAGATCTTGGTTATCGTTGAAGCTGGCACTGTTGCATCGGCTTCCGACCTAACTAGAGGAACTATAACAGATAGGGACCGTTTTTTCAGTCTCTCGACCCCCCTCAGTCTTACTTTCTCCTTCCGTCCTTCATTGTCTTCTGTGCCTTATAAGTGATCTTTAACCCTCTTCTTGGAAGACTTAATCTGAGGAGGTATCTGAGTTTCGACAGGCCCAGGCAGGCGACTGTAGGCCAAACGTGGTTCTAGAGATGGATTTTGCTAGTCGTTGGGATTTTTTGACGTTGGTTACGTGTTAGACACGGCCGGTAGCGTGTCGACACGATCGGTGTTTTTTTGCTCCGACCAGCGACCAGCAACGCTCCGCCGAGTGAATTCATTGGAACGTTAGCACTAGCCAGCCTTCGAGGTTCATATATTGATATATACGGTGCTATCAGAAAATGCAATAAAGGACGTTTTTCTTTATTGGGAGATAATGATCCCATTCTAAAGGGGTGTCCATGTGCTTCTTTTCGTGCTCATTTGTCTTATAAAATGGAGGGCCACATGCTAGGTACAGCGAGATATATCTTATTTCTCGGGAATACTAGATGCCGGTGTTTCCAAAAGGAAATAGCGGTTACAAGACAGATATAGTATTCATGGGTCAATTCTCTTCCTCATTTCCAGCACCGTCCATTATACCGAAAAATTAAGATCCTCAAAGAGATTAACAACACCTCTTGGGTCGTTTCTGTTCTCGGCTGGTATGTTGGGGCTCGGTGAAGGCGTACACAGCCTGGTCTGCTCGGGTTACTCGAGTTGCTCGAGTTGCTCGAGGAATTTTACAAGGTTATCAAGATGTTCTCTAAGTGGAGGAAGGGCCTCGAGTAGAACGTCCAATTTGACCTGAAGTGGATGTTAGAAGACTACCTAACGGGATATTTAAACACGATCTTCTTACGGTTGTACTTGGCGCCGCTCCTCCCAATGCCGAGCGGACGATCTCCGTTGATATGATATCAACACAGTGATTGACCCTAAGCGGGCCTTATGACATGTTATTATTCGACGTAGATTTAGATGTAAAATAGGTTGTATACAAATCTGTCGGCGGACAACAAATGAATATTCTACCTCCCTGTCGTCTATCTTAGACGACTCCGTAGCCTGGTATGTGCCAGTTTCCGGGTTCCATCTAGAGGCGGATAGCGTCAGCCATAAACCCTTATTTTAAGTCAGGAAACATACAATTATGTTATTTTTTGCTCATCCCGACTCACTTCAACTTCTTCGTCGATATCCGGAAGTTTTGTTAATAGACTGCACGTACAAAACGAATCGATTTCGGATGCCATTGCTAGATATCTTGCCTCAGATGCCCAGGCCCGAACAGCCTTTATTCGCTTACATAATGGCGGCTGTAGAGGGGGCGCCGTCCCGCTTATATAATCGTAGCGCGCTGATTTGTTGCACGCTGAGTAGCAGCAGCCACTCCAAAGTAAAGAACATAGCGCGCGCCGAGAACACCACGTCGCGCGCGCAAATGGACGGAACCATTGCATTCGCAGCATGCAATTACCCCATATAGTACCTCCAATTAAAAATTTTAATCGCTTTTTGGAGTTGCAAGCTGGTTTGCAGCCTTTGTCCGCTCAATTTTGACTCCAGCTGGGTTGGGTTGGGGGTGTCGGCTAGCTATTAGGCGAGGTCACATGACCGCCACACACACCTCAATTCTGAGCGGCCAGAGTCTACAAAACCAGCCTGAAACTCCAAAAAGCGATTTAAAAAATTCGTTGGAGGTCCTAAATAAGGTAATTGCATGCTGCGAATGCAATGGTTCCGTCCATTTGCGCGCGCGACGTGGTGTTCTCGGCGCGCGCTATGTTCTTTACTTTGGAGTGGCTGCTGCTACTCAGCGTGCAACAAATCAGCGCGCTACGATTATATAAGCGGGACGGACCCGTCCTCAGACTATAGATTCACGTGCGCCAAGGCGCGCTAAACCATTCTGGTCAGTCATGAATCTATAGTCTGAGCTCAGAATCCACTCCACCATACAAATATCCGAACTTTTCCCGAGGGACGTTCTACTCACACCACAACCCCGAATTAAGCTCTAATAAGCCGTAGAAACACCAAACTGACATTACAGAACAACATGGCATCGCCGGAATCCCGAAATTTGACACCTGCGCCGAGACGTCATGCGCGGGTGAGCCCCATTCTGCATCGAGTCAAAGCCATGAGAGAACGACGTGTCGTTGAGCCTACAAAGCCGACCCAGTACGTCAGGGGCCTCAGCATACGGGAGAGGGTTGATATGGTGCTCTATGAGCTGAATGAAAAGCACCGGTGGTCGATTAAAGACTTGGTATACTACATGGTAACCGCGAAGCCAATCAAGAAGTATGGTATGTCGTGTTTGGCGCGAGCAAAGGCACTATCAGATGGAATATACCAGCAGGAAGAGGTGGTAGAACAACTAGCATGCGCTTCACAGGATATCCGGACCGTGGGCGACTCAGCGTTGGTCGACCGTATACGCGTCGAGCTTCATTCCGTGAGTAAGCCTGACGTTGGGCTAGGGGAGTTCGATCCTGAGGCAGATATCACCAAATTTGACATATCTGCCTTGGCTGAACGGGTACAAAAGGCGGCGCCGGAATTATGGCAGCTGCTCGGCGCCTTTATGGAGCCGCAGGATGCTAGAAGTCGTCGTGACACCTTCGCCGAATACCAGGGTAGCATGGTGATGATTTGCTCTATCCTAGCACACGCCCGCGCTCCGAAAACTTCCAACAATCTCCCTATGCTACTAGGGCTACACCTACATTCAATGGGGGTAAAACGGCGTACCATCAGCGTGCTTGCCGGGCTCGGCATTACATCACCATACCAGACGGTCAATATTCGGCTTAGAGAGCTAGCTGACATTGGAAAAGTACCCTCTCTTTTACGTATTTACCCCCCCTCGCTACCTGTCCCACCACTAGTAGCTAACACTGTTATAGAAATGGATCACACACCTAAACACTGAACTTGAAGAGATGAAGCAAGAAGAGACGGAGTTGTGGCGATCGCTGAGCTTGATGAGCAAGGTGAGAGGAAGAAGAGATGAAGCTGTAAGCAGTTAAGCTGACCTTGGAGAAGAGACGAAGCTGTAGGCGGTGAGCTGATTGTTGAGGATGGAACTGAGTGAAGAATGTGTGAGTTTAGGTAAGCCAGATAGAGGACCAGCAACTACATTCGCCGTAATTATTCCAGATGTCGACCTCTACTAACACCCAGATCAAGTGACTTTACGTGGTGATTTTTTCAAGACTCGTCGAGCTCTATAGCATGCTCTCACGTCTGGCTCTCTATCCGCATTATCGGTTTCGGCATCGGAGCCTCACCAGCCTCCAACTTTAGGAGGGCCTGGTGGCTCTGCGCAGTGATATTTTCAGGAGTTATTGAGCTCTATAGCATGCTCTCACGTCTGGCTCTCTATTTGTATCATCCATTTCGGCATCGGAGCCTTACTGGCCTCCAACTTAGGAGGGTCTATCGGTTCTCATTGAGCAGAAGAGCGCTGCTCTATGGACTCTTCAGGCACTGTTTTGCGTCGTTTCAATCGGTTTTGAGCCACCCTGGCTACATTTCCCACTATCTCACCCAGGGGACGGCGAGTTGGAACAACTGGCTGTGTCGACGTTAGCATATTCACTAAGCCTTGGGGTGGAACGACAAGAGCTGGTGGAGGCGGTGGAGACATGGTTTGCGACGGTGTCAACTGGCTCATGGATACCGGGGTGGCAATGGTAGCCCAGATATCACTGCCCTGACTACTTTGGCTAGATGCCTGAGTCCAACTGCTAGCCTTTTTAGAGGCCTGGGGTATGGCTTCTTCTGCGGCGTGGTGGGCAGCTCGTAGCTTCACGAGGAGCTCTGCGCCGTGGCTCTGGAAGAAGCGCCATGATCTAAGAGCCTTGTGTAGCTCATCCAGGTTCGTAATGACATGCGCATCCTTCGCCAGCCGTGTCAGCTGATCCACTGATATGAAACAGGAGACCGTTGGCTGAAACGATGGGTTAGGAAAGGCTGCAGATACTTGATTCTCCGCCCAGGTCGTTATCAGCTCAAGCACCTTCTTGCGTCTAGCATTGAGGCTGTTGCCGCGCTCACCGTACAGGTAGTGATTGTCTAGCTTGCCGAGCTGGAGTTCGGGATTGCAATTGCTACAGCAGCAGTCCTTTCGAATATGTATCCGGAACTCCTGTGGCTCGTCAAAGCAGTCTAGAAACTGGATCCTGAGGCAGCCAGGCTCATTTGCAAATTTATACCAGAAGTTTGATAGCTTACCCCGGCGCTCAGGAAGCGTTAACTTCCTTATTTTATTCAGTTGCTCCGCTAACATAGCTTCATCCAGTGGCTGTGAGTTCTGGCTTAATTGGCGGTTATTCTGGTGGCCTTTTCGAATCGATGGGGGGTTAGTTCGCGGGCCTTTCACCCAGTCATCTATTAGGAGGATTATTTCGCCATTCTGTCCGTCTCTACCAGTCCTACCACCTCGCTGCCACATAATCGCAGGCTCTCTCCCCTTCGGCAAACCATACAGTATAACACGCCGAACGTCCGGTAGGTTGACGCCCAATCCAAGTGCTTCTGTGGCAAATATCACGCGTATCGACGAATCCTCGCCCAACCGCTGGAACTCTGCAATGATCGCCTCCTTGTCGAACTTGGCTGTATCACAGTGGAAGACCTTGATCGTCTCTGCAGCCTGCTTCTTTGAATATTTATGTTTATCGCTCTCTTGCAGCCAGTTCCTACACTCCTGCATAGCGGCGTATGCGTCCTTCTTGGAATCGAAGAAAACGACTGTTTTGGGTATCTGTTGTGGCATTGGGGTGGACTCGGTGTCCGTTCGACTCCCCTCGTCGAATATGAAGCGCAAGGCAGAGGCCTTTTGGCGTGAGTTCTTTGGTATCCAGCCAATTCTGATTACTAGCTCTGGCCGATCGATTGACGTGCGCATGATAGTAACATCATCCTCAAAGCTAACTCCTTTCTTAAGTTCCTTGAGCGCCTCGGCCTCTAATGTTGCAGAACAGGCAAACCAGGGGACACGGCCTCCAAATAGGCTGCGTAGCTGGCCTAGCCGCGCATAATCCGTTCGGAAGCCCCTACCCCATTGTGACACCAGATGGGCTTCGTCAATGACGACTAGGCCCAGCCGTTCCTTGAATTCTGGGTTGATAGCCGTGGCGTGGAACTTATCGCCGATTGCCAGTTCAGGACTTATCAGAACATGCGTGTACTTCCCGTTCTGTATATCTGCAAGAACCTTTGCGCTGATTGTATCTGCATTTAGAAAACAGGGCCTGCCTCCAATACGGGTGATATATTCGGCCTGTTCCTGCCTAATTTGATCCAGCGGCAACACAACAACTGTGGTTGATTTGCGTGTCAGGACAGATACTGCCTGCAAGATCATGCTCTTTCCAAATGAGGTCTTTGCGATAAGTATGAGGTCCTTCCGCTTGTGAATAAGCTGCCGCAGAGCATCGCGCTGACCTTCACGGGGTGGATAGGGATATAAAAGCTGGATTGCCTCCTCAATCGCCCTATTCTGCTCTGCTTCTTCCGCTCCTTCCGCGCCAGCAATTATTCTTTGAGCCCGAGCTACTTGATCGGCTGGAACAATGTGCATTTCAACCGTAGCACCTCCGGCTTCGTCAGTTAACTCAACCTCCAATTGTACTGGCATTTCTTTATTGCATACTGACTGGTTAATCTGTATGGGCTCCATCATTGCACCATCCTCAATTGGCTCCGTAATATCAGTGTCGTCAGTAGACGCAGTGTCAGTGGAAGGGAAGCTGCTAACGGTGGACGCAAAGGAGCTATTGGCTGACAACTGTGTACGAGATTGGCCCTCTGATTCGAACGAAATGTCTGGTAATGGCTGTGAATAGCTCTGCTCTAGAAGGCCAGTTGATTTCCTCTTTGGGGGTCTCTGCTTGCAGTAGCCTCCCATAGCTTGCGGCGATGGCGAGATTGGTCAGAGGAGGGCAAACCGGGTCAATATGAGGTGTAGTAAGGCTCTAGATGCTGTATACCAAGTAAGTATAGGTTTGAGCTGGTGGTTGGGATTGCGTGGTATCTTCAGTACTTAGGGGGCTTGAGACGCGTATTTTCAAAGACGTGTTGCTTACTCGAGGCATGGCCGATTTTTAAAATTTATGTAGATTTAGATTCAGCTCGTCAAGGTGAATCGAACCTCGAAGCCGAAATTTTGATAGCGGCGTTGTGGTGTTGATAATCACCAGCTTGTAGATGTAGATCCCGGAGATAATTGGTGAAGTTACCACCAAAAATCCCGGAGATTTGTTAGTGCCCACCTGGGTGCGAGCTCAGACGTTACACCAAAAAGCTGAGTCATCTCAACCCTATTGCGGTATAGCTCGCTTGGTGGAACGGCTGAGGAAACTGAGGTAACGAAGTGGCAGAAAAAAAAAATTTTGGATGGGTGCGCTAAAAAATTACACTAATTTTTGCATACGCTAACGTCTCACACTTAGACAGTAAATGGAGCGCTTAAACTTTATTGCTCGATAAAGATAGGTACGTCAACAGAGCATCATATCGCCCCCAACTTTTGCCTCTCGGTATCTCCAGGCTTTTAGCACGTCCAATATTCTGCTATTATTGATTTGACCCAATCGATAGTAGTACAAAAGGGTTATAAACGTCGACAAGAAGCCAACCAGGCAGCTACAAGATCGCGGATTTACTGCTACCAGCTAGAACTATATTTGATCAAACTGCAACTTCTCTACTTCAGCGTGCCTATGGTGAAGCTGCTGATGAAGTTCGTTTTAGTGATTCAGAAGATTGGGAGGGTGATGCTCAAGGTCGTCGTCGGTCTTGGACTCGAGAGCAGAAGCTTGCAGCCATCAAGTATGTTATTTGCAAAGAGCCAGAGATGGAACAACGACTACATACATTGTTCCTTTCAAAGCGAGAGATTTGACGCGAGATTGGGTATATATGGATTCATCGCACACGCACGCTTGATCTATGCTGATATCTATCCTGATCGGGTTATACGAACAGAGGGAAAGCCTGTTAGCGTTGGTCACTGTTCTCGGGCTCATGATAGAGCTTGATGTGCTTGTCTCGCCACGACTTCATCAATCATGATTGTAGAGGAATTTTTTTATAATTATGAGGTTATTCTGCATCCCCACAGCTTCACGCATCGCTTACAACTTCAGGCTAACAATTTTACAGACTGTTTGTAATATGTTCTTTCCTGCCACCGCATGCGGCATCTCTCCCCTCCCAAGCAATCGGATGGTTATACGGGAGTTAATTCCTTGATGCGGCATATGGAACCTATCAGAGGGGATGGAGCCGCGGAGCCGATGAGTAGTAAAGAGGAGGACTTCACAATTAGCTATACGGCATAGTGTTAGCAATACCCATGCGAGCAAGGTAGCTTTCTGCCTGGCTCAGGAGAAGAATGGCAGGGGTGCTCGTATAGAAAGAGACAGATAATAACGGGTTCCGGCATTCCCAGGGGCACAGTGAGGCACACTTTCTAAAGGATTGAGCTAAGGGGCGATAGCTGAGGTAGCATGACGTGGACATTGCCACTGGTTGCCCTTCTCTCATTTATGGGCCAAGGGCATGCGCTTGTATGGCTATGGACATTGGGGATTAGGATCGTGTCTTTGCCGTGTCTAAGGTAGACTTCATAGCTATCGGTCTATTGACAGGCAAAGCTGTTTCAGCAAGCTGAGATATCAACAGGACTAGGAGCCACCCAATGGATCGATCAGGGAAGGTGGACTGATACTCGGACGGTTGAAGTTCCACCAATACATTAATCCCTAGGACCCGGAGCTACCTGGGTTGGGCAGATATCATCCAATAGGGAATGTTCAACTGGTCCTTCGTGAATCCCTCAGGAATGGCGGAGGGTGTGTCATGAGGGCTTCAATACCCCCTCAAGACTTGTTGGTACACCTCATGAGACTACCTACAGGGGTCTGCAGGACCTTCGAGCGAGGCGGAATCATGGACTTCCCGACCCGGAGTGGTGGGAATCAGGGTTGGGCTGATCTAATTGGAGAAAAGGGCTGGTTGGATATGGGTGGCCTCCCTCTGTTCAAACGTTCACCGCCACAAACCTTGTCACTAGTCCGGGCCAAGGAGATCAGCATCTTGGTTTTTGCCTAGCCAAACGTTGGAGTACCTCCTTTTTATTAAGCAAGGCAGACTAATGCCAACATAAATCATTTTAATCCCTAGGATGCCAGAGCTGTCTAGACTAGGAAGTGCAGTCTCAAGTATTCGCTTGGATTGCGTCAGCGGGCATTAGACCAGCCTTCCTAAAGTGAGGGTGATATCGGACAAGTCTGCTGAACCTTTAACTAGGGTGCGAATCCCTCGGGAATGGCAGGAGCTGTGCCATTTCTCTAATCCTCTACCGGACTACCTACAAGGGTCAGTGTTAGCGCCTCTTTTCTGCAAGACTGGGAGACTCTCAGTTGAGAAAGACTTTCTGGTTGACTACATGGCACAGTGTCAGCGGTGCCCTCGCGAGCGAGGGACGTCATGCCACCAACTTGAGAGGAGAATGACAGAATTGCTCGTATTAGCTCGAAGATTGTTAGGCTACGGGATTAAGGGGTTGGGGTGGTGTGCAGATCCAGGTGCATGAAATGACGGATGATGGTTGGTTTCGGGGTTCACGGCATGCTCGGCGGGTCATGGAGTTGCCGGTTATTTCTTATCAAAGCATGACAGGGTGTCACGGTTCGAGGGTGTGGTACTTAGGGTTGTGACTGTCTATGCACATGTCTGCGGACATGTGCCTACCCTTTCTTTGTTCTCGCGCACACATGTAATTCGTGGCTACATATACTCTGGGGGAACACAATCAATCGACGAACTTACCACTGAGTCCAAGTCCTTCTTCCGCGCGTGCCAACCTGACTAACTGCAATACAGGGTTACCTTCCTGCGACCTGGCTGGCCGAATGGCAAAGAGACCACTTATGCGAGTTCGCGGGATCTAAATCTGGCTTTACGAAGCAGGCAGGCGCCCAGACCGATGGAGCTCGTCGATATCGGTTACACCACTCCGAAAGCTAGGGGTTAGGTCATTGGCGTGAGATGATAGCTGGACGTAGCATAGATGACATGGATATACCCCCTTTTCCCCCTTGCACAGAGGCAAGGAACGATCTTGTCATGGAGGCAGAGGGTATGATGCCGCTTGGGTTACTAATAGGTCAGAGCCCCTTGGCAAGGGATACGGAACCTGGCTCACACTTGTTGGAGAGGTCAGCTGGACGAATCCATTCGGACGTCCGGCCTAGCTTGAGAATTCGCCATGCACTGCCGAGCAGTGCAGGCCTCATTTATTGAGAAAAGGCACTGGTTGGGACGCAGATGGCCCCTCTTCGGCTCACCCAGCGTATGGGAGTGGAAGTATTGTGACGGGGTATTTGAATGGATCGTCCAATAGGATTTTGAACACGACATTCCCTGCAGCACACTTGGGGTGGTTTTCAGGGGTGTCAGAGGCTGTGCTATGAGAGTCAGCGGATCAAGTTCTCTAAATGCCGACTTACATCTACGGGAGGGTCCGTAGAATTCGAGTGCCTCAGTGCTTGGCGCCTCTTTTCTGCGACACCGGGTGGATTCCTGGTTGCTACCGGGCGGTACCTTTGCACATAGGGCAGAATCATGAGCTGCTGGACCCTGATATCGTTGAAGCTGGGACCTTTACATCAGCTTCCGACCCAACTCGAGAGGAATGACAGGGATGCTAACAGATTGGGGCAGTTTTTTCAGTTCAATGAAGGCTATATTTTGTTGATTAGGCTAAGGAAAAGGTATGGACAATAGACGCGAAGGCTAGCATTTCATCATGTGGCTTAGGGTTCGGGTAGTCGTCCCATTGCTGGATTCTCCATTCAGCCGGCCATGGGCCTCTGGTTTCCAAGTGATCCGACGTATACAGGGGTTCGGCATGTGGGTTGCCTCATTGTGAAGGAGGATCTGGAAGAAGAATAGAAAGGAAAGGAAAATAATGGAAAAAATATATAAAAGGGAGGAAACAGGAAAGGAGATATTATATTTAAGGTTTTCCCCGCTAGGGACGGGATATTAGTTATTTTGAGAGGCTGAGGCGTTTATGTAACAGTTCTAACCAATTCTCTGACTTAATCTGTGTTACCAGACTCTTTTATTAAGCAGAATGAAATCGAATGGTTGCTGAGAATACGATAGGTAAAGAAAATAACATAAGCTTCTATGTTATGATGAATCTCAAGTAAGGTTAGTCTCATCTGTGTGAGATGAAGGATCTGGTCTCTGCCATAGCTCACACCCCCCTACAATTGCGCCCCAAATCGCAAAGCCCGTCAACCCAAGAAATACAAGCCGGTGGTATTTTTCTACAATGGAGAACTTTACGTGCTGGGTCTTCCACCATACCCATCTTCAAGTTAAGGCCATGAGGGATGAAAGGAATAGCTCGCTTGCCCCTGGTACCCCATATTATTAGCCTCCATAGGATGGGCCGTATGAGACGTTTCATTTTTTGCAGGCGATGGGACTGCCTGGAGGCCGGCTGATTTTTTCCTCAGAACCCACATTGGCATAGGTAGCCCGGAAATGGCTTGCGGACGTCAAACTTGTATTTCTAATTAATTTCTTTCTTCATTTCGTTTATTATTTCCTTCCCACCCCTTGCCTCTTCCCCCTCGCCCCATTGCCCCCCTTTCACTTTCCCCTTTCCCTTCCCCTCCCTTCTATCCGACCGACCTTAAATCAGGTTACTGGGTTCCCGGGTAATGGGAGGAACGGAGGGGGGGGGGAGGGAAATCGTGTGAGTAAGGCGTTTAAAGAAAAAAAAATCCGAATAACTCTTTTTTTTGCCCAGCATGGAAATGCTAAGGTGCGAACAAAGGAGGAAACCAAGATAGGATGAGCGGTTACAGCTCGAATACGAAAGGGAAATCACAGAGGGAAATATCATCGTGAGATTCCACAAGCCAGTCATGTTGGATTTGTGGGGCATCACGCTGGGGAGAGATATGAGCTGGCTGTAGTGTGCTAGAGTCGATATTTGGGTCAGATAGGTCTAAGTTTGGGAAGATCTCCTTTAGGAGCGACTCAGCCCGCCGCAACTTGTTCTCGAGAACTTTGATATATTCAGGGGCCGAGATTCTCTTTTTCGAGGGCTGGTCGTACGTGCAACCTGAACCCCGTCAGACGACCCGTGGGATAGTGTGGAAGCATTTGAGCCGGCCTGCTTACCATATCTATTGACTTCGCAGTGCGTACATGGCTGTTTCCCGTCGCACTTGATTTTTTCTCCCGGCATCTATCGCATGCTCTGGTGACGCGTTGTTTCTTTTGCATCGGCGCAGAGGCCGTTGGAGGGGTAGCAGGCGATCCACCACTACTTGCCGGTTGAGCTGGGGCGCCCATCGTCGGATTTTCTGATGCTCGTGTCGTTAGGCCCTCGTGTCGTTAGGCCCTCGTGTGCTCTCGTCGTTGTGCTCGCCGTTGCGCTCGGCGTCCGGCTAATGCCTTGGGAGATTGGCCATTTATATAGAATGCTGTCGTTTGGGTGGTCCAGATGTCCGGACCTCACCCCCCAAAATCAGAACCACCTTAGGGGGCTTTCTAGCTTGTAATTGGCAGGAACTAAATGCCGCTGTGACAATGGCTATGCGTAGACCTAGCATACGCCCCCGAACTTACCAGTTCTCCTTCTGGCCCATGTTCCGCGGAGGAGCTAGCCTTGAGATCCTTGTGATTTCCAGCCCGGGATCTCTCCCGCCTGATCCTACCAATGTGGAGCAGAAGCACGCAGCACGAGAGTGGCGATCAACATAGCCACCACAAACTCTGGTTATGGGTCGTTCCGGAATCGGTGCCCCCGGCATCAATAGAACCTAGCTTCTCGTACATGCAGTCACATTTGATCTGCGAGCCATCAGTATGCATGAATACTGCAAAGGATTTGGAGACACGCTGATTGGATAAGGTGTTGTCGGAATGCTGTGGCGCCGGTGCCTGGAGGAGGCGCTGGTGCCTGGAGGAGTTACTACTGCCAAGAACGAGTCATCATGGGCTAGGACGAGTCACGGTGACTCAGGGTGACTCAAGGATACCAAAGATTGAATATATAAACACTAGCTAATGATGTATCACGAAGTAGTCAGTCAGTCGTTATACCTGCAATTAAATCGTTTATACCATCGCGCCCTTAACCTGACATCGTGATCCACCCTACCCTATATCCCATAAAGACTACTTCCCGCAAGTTAAGGCATTCTTGGTGTCCTTCCCGCTCAGCAAAAGGGTGAGCTCTATGTAGCCAAACTAGTTGTCGACAGGGTCTTGGGATGGAGCTCATTGGGGCAAGACTCTGTCAAAGTTACTTTGTTGGGAGTCCTTGGTGGCGCGAACGGAAAGGCCATAGCTCATCCCAGAGTCGAAGCAATACAATGGAATATCCAGTCTCGGTCCCGAGGGGATGTGATCCTCCCGCGTGGATCAGTCGCGAATGTAACTAGTAGGTCAAAACTGATCCAAATCCCTGTCGAACAGGAGCAACTGGCTGGAAACAACACGGCTGGCCTCGTCCCCGCAACAACTCAAAAGCTGGATAAATAATCATCGAGCCTGCCTGCAATTGTACTTGGGGGGTCGGGGTTAGTTTCTGCTCCTGAGCGCCACTAAACCTTCCTGTAGATCCCGCCAAATGGTGTGGGTCCTGACCAGAATTTGTGAATTACTTGTGTTGCACGCCGCTCGCGGAGAACGCTACTTCGCGAAGTGCGTACGCCTCTCACGGAGTGCGCGCACACTATAATTAATTAATTGTATAATATAAAATTTGTATATTCGTTACGCAGCAGGCTTGATGAGCGGCATACGCCTGCAACTTGCGCAACTTGCGCAGCTCCGCGCAGTTGCGCGCACAGCTGCAACAACACTTTAATATAATAAATAGAAATTTAAAAAAGCATTTTCAAGGTCTTATAAAATAGGACCTGAGATTTAATAAAGCAAAAATTTAATTAACATGATGTCCCTGAGGTATGAAACTAGCAATATACTAAACCCCTCCTTTCAATACTCAATCCTCTAAATACGTAATTGCTTGTTGAAAGCTTTAGCTCAATAGTCAATAGGTAATTCAAGCTCTCTGAGCTTGAATTTCAAACCATCAAATCCCTATTCTTCATCTTCATTCTGCTGTTGTTGAGGATTGAGCTGACGATTTCTCAACCTCATTTTGGATTGCACAAAAGTTTTTCCTGCTCTTGTCATGCCAACCAAGTCCTTTTCTTTTGTCCATAGAGGCTCAAATACACCCTCAGATGCCACTAATCTTGCTAGTTCCCTCTCAGCCAACTCATCTTCTTCTGCATCATCTCCCTCAACACTATGTCCATCTTCTTGCCAATAAACACTTAATCCCTTGGTATTTGCCCTCCTGCGCTTTGAATAATGCTGAACTATGCCTTTCTCTGTTCGTGTAGCAAGAGAAGACAAGTTTCCACAATCAATACCCTCCTCATGACAAGCAACAGAACATTTCTGCTTATATTTCTTGTACTGACATCTTAAACTTGTACACTCCTTTTTGCATGAGCATGCGACTGGAGTAGCTGAAGATGTACTTTCCTGGCGTGCCGCATATGCAAGAGTGATTTTCTTCATTCGTTTGGTGGGTATATTGAGAGGAATAGTTGCAGGTAGTGGAAGAAGGTTCTTTACAGGAAAAAGTCTGTTCAAGACTCCATAGGCAGTTATAACCTGATAAAAATCAGGCTTGCTCTCATCCACATTGAGAATCTTGCCAAAAATGCGTTTGGAATCTGTAAGGCCTCTGTCATGAGCTGGTACAGCGATACTGACATAATCCCCCTCTTTAAAAATGGTAATAGTATGACGCTTACTATACCCTTTAACTGCTCTTCTATTAGCATGAGCCTGGTTCTGGCTAGGCTGCTCTTGGGTCCAAGTTGGTCTGGGTTTACAAGGTAGGACCCAGACCTCTTGGCAGGGTCCAGGTCGGTCAGGTTGCCATTTCTGTGACCCAGACCATGGTTTCAAGCTGGGCTGGTTTGCAGCTCCATACCCATACTAAACCCAATTTAGTAATACATATGACCATATGAAAAATAAAGATTTTCGCTAAGGCAGGTTTTAACGATCGTTTTAACGATCTGTTCACATCACTTATACGAATTAATCAATTTTTACATTTACATGATCATTTTCATAGTTGTAGGAAAATCAGTTAATCCATTGCATAAATAGAAATTTGAATGAATGAGAAATCTAGTAATACAAATCATAAAAAAAAAACCTTCCATCCCATCATCCCGAATACGTAAAACAAGAATACACGAGAATTGAAAAAGAAATCGACGAAAACCAAAAAGACACGAAAACCATACAATTATAAAGAACTAGCAAGACCACACATCGCAACAACCAGAAAGACCTCAAAGCGCGAGATCTAGGAAAACCACAGTGCGACAGATTCACCAATCCCATTGGGGCAAGAGGGAGAGCGTTCTCAAATCTCGCCGGACACAGACGACCCAGTAATATTGCGGCGAATCCGCTTCAAGAGGGTCCAATCTTTCTGCATGATAGTGACTCGTTTCGCGTGGATAGCGCAAAGGTTGATATCTACAATATTATTTAGCTTGAATTCCAAAATAGTAGCTGGGATTTATTCATTACTTACTTTCAAATTCGGTCACCAGGAAGGCTTCCGCTGCTTCTTGAATAGCACTCAAGGCTGACGCCTGGATCCGCTCCACGGTACTCCTCCCACTCGTCACCATGATCTCGCGGACAAGACGCCCAAATGGCCTTTTAGGAATGAGGAGATCCGTAGATTTCTGAAATATTTTAATTTCGCGCAGAGCGTGAGCTATTTTCGAGTTAGTAGGTTTTAACGATTCGACTACTTACAGTGGATTAAGTTGTGAGCATATTTCCCGCGCATATTCTTCAGCCTGTACTTCGTAGCAGGCATTATGGGCCGACAAATTTTTCCAGTTTGGTTGCCTTTCTTGAGCTTTGGTTTGGCGCATCTTGCCTTCGGTTTGGTGCATCTGGTGGGGGACTTTCTTTGCTAAGGCTTTCGAGGGGTTTTTCGCAGGGCTTTTCCACTAGTTTTTGCCCTTGATGGAGGAGAAGGAGGAGGAGGATGATCACTCGGGGTACTAAGTCTGGAAGAGGAGGGCGAAGAAGAGCCAGATGTTTGTTCGGCGGGGTTTTCGGCGGAATCCATGGTTTTGTATTTTGTTAAAAAATTTAAAAAATTTCTTTGTTCGTGTTGAGGTTGGTATAAAGGTCTAGAAGATAGTTGCTGAAAATTCCGGTCTTTGTGTGGTGTAGGGTTCCTAATTAGGGTTAGAAGCACGACTTATTTCCGAATTGGAAAATTTCACTTGTTTTAGACCTAACACCCACATTTATATGTTTTTTCTTCATAAATGCTTCTAACTTCAGCAACCATCATCAATATTATAATATTTGTAATACCATACCTCTACACAACACGAACCGCGTCAAAGAACTTAATCTCAAGTAAGTAATGATATTATAACGCATACAACTGCATTAGCGATCAGACCCCAATAATCGCTTCTGCAAAAGTTTGATTTTGTGTTTTAACGATTGTTTTAATGATACTGACGCGTTCTAGTAATCAACAATCAGCTATGACCAACCTCAACCTCAACCAAACCATTTCCTTGTCGAACCGCCGAAAGGGCGGTCGGCCTCGTGCTGCGCCCGGAGCTGACCCCGTGAAACGCAAGCAGGATAGCGAATACTCCACCAATGCCGCATCTGTCAAGCGTCGCAAGCGGCTGGAGGGACTCTCGGTTACGGATATGGAGATAGAGAAAGCAGTTACCCGCGACCGTGTAAACAAAAAGAATGCAGTGGACCGGTGGATGAAGTCAGCAGAATACTTGGGTCTCCCGGAAGTTGATAAGCCTGCAACTAAGGCTGATTTTCTTACCAACTGGATCGAATTGAAGTAAGTGAAAATTTAATTTTAAAAACTTCAACTAGTTCCT